>JAPYZL010215536.1:0-21843 GCA_030522825.1 Platygaster orseoliae | reverse complement strand
CGCATTCCATAGAAATAAAGTGGCCTTTTTTACGGATGCATGGGAAAAAAATAATATCTATTCTTCTGTTAAAAATTACAAAAAAATAAGTCTAATGATAATATCTTAAAAATATAAATAATATGTGATTAGAAACACGTGTAACATATTATTTTCAAGCTATCATTGTGTTTATTGAGTGACGGAAACTTGACATCAAGTTATCTCGAAACTGATTTTTGTGATACGATAAAATTTTTCACCTCTTTCAAAGATACGATGAAATGCTCGAGAGCCCCGAGAGATACGATACTCTTCTAGGGACCAATCGATATGTTTGTTTTTTGTTTATCAATAGAATTAATCAATAGAAAATAATAGAAAAGACATACATATTCGTTTTCAACTCTGACATAGTAGCACATATTTTACCTGTAGACTAGTAAGACTATTATCACAGTCCGTTGTGTCGATGTCGTTCAAGTTGATGCTGGATCTTTCCATCTCCGCGTATATGCCGAAGGGTAGTTTCCCCAAGCACTCGAGCCTCATGATGTGCATTTTGCTGCGCAAGTGTTTCGCCAGGTGGCCGTGAATGCGGAAAGCGACCAAGCAGTCTTGGCATTTGAAGGGCCGAGGGTTGCTCGCAGTTGGCGTGCCAAAAGTCGATGTCTTGCTGACCTGTTGGTTTACAAACCCAGAACTTTGAGGAATGGTCTATGAGTTAAAAATAAAATTTACTTGACTGTATAAAATCAAATGACAAAAACAAACCTTGTTATGATGCGATCCGGACCTCTCGTGCTTCGTCAAATGTCCCTTGGTCATGAACGAAATGCCGCAGCTCTCGCACTTGAATGGCCTCTCGAAATAATGTATATTGATATGCAACTTCAGCTGACTAGACTTGCTGAACACCTTGTTGCAGATACCACAGACGTTTTTCCCATCCTCTCTTCCGTAGTTGCCACCGGCGCTTCCCGAGTTTTGCAGGAACTGGGGTTTCACGATTGCCTGGGGTTTCCTATTATTATTCTTGAGGCCGTTCGACGCCCCTGAACTCGTGATGAAACCACCCCCGCAGCCGACAATTTTCCGGACAATCGGGTGCAGCATTTTCGCCGTCTCTGGTTCCTTGCCAGTTTCGACGACTTTTCTTTGAGGCGGTATCAGCTCCAGGTTCCTGGGCGTGTCCCGGAACTCGTACACCAGGTCATTCGGCGTCAGTTCCGGGACTTTGGGGCGTTGCTGCGCCAGCTTCCACGTACCCTGGTCATGCGCACGAACAACTGGAGGATGCTCGGTGACTATCGTCTTGACTTGTGCGATTGTCGTTGGCTTTTGCGAGGATTCGGGTTCTGGGAAACTCGGGCGTTCTCCGAAACTGTACTTGAAGTCCAGGGCGCCGACGCGACTGAAGCTGGCCTCGCGAGCCTCGAGTTTCGAATCTTCCAAGGTCTGCTGGAGCTTTGTTTCGAAGCTCTGGTCATGGTGGAACTTGGTACGGTTGGTGTAGGTTACAGTTGGCACGCTGTTCAGGTCGTTGGATGGAGCAGGAATAGGATGACTCGAGTACGGGTCTTTGTTGGGTTGCAAGTTTCCGACCTTTGGAAAAATTCATTAAAAGAAATGTTATTAATTTTTTTTGTAGAATTGTCTAGCTTGGAAACTGGTTTTGTAGTATTTGATTTTTTCTTTGCTTACGAGAATTCTTGTTTAAGTAGAATTATTTTTATGTATCATGATGGCAGAAGTTTAGACTTTACAGATTCTACAGTTTTACATAAAAATTTATAAGAAACTTTGACTTTAATTTTTTAATTTTAATTTTTAATAATATAAAATATAATAAATAATAAAAATAAAATCAATACTATAATACGATATAATAATATATATTAAATTTATTATTTAAAATAATAAATAAAAAAATAATTATATTATAATATATAATATATTAATATAATAATAAAAAAAATAATTTTGTAATTTTAAAAAAATGTGAAAGAAATTCATAAAAAAGGGATCATATTGAACATAACTGTTTTCTTAAAAATCGAAACAAATACCTACGATGTATAAAACTTTCAAGTTTAGAGCTTCAAATTTTGAAAAAGCGTATGTAAAAATCGATAGATGTATCAGAAATTTTTAAAAATAGTAGATAACGCTATAAAACCATATAAAAAACAAAAACATAGATTGCTTTATAGAGTTGTAGAATCTCACGCGTGCAAAATATTTAAATGGATTTTTATAAAGCAGTATGTTTCATTCCGATTTTCAGTATTTTTAGTATTTGTTTTCGTACTAGCACACTTCAAAAAATTTTCTGATATTTTTTTGGATTTTTATAAATATAGATTTTAAAATTTTTATGTTCTAAGATTCAAAGTTAAAAATTCTTGAGAAATTATACTTGCATAGTTTTCAAGTATCAATAAATATATACTTTTTACGTATTTTTTAGTATTTATGGAAGTTCAAAGGATTTTTGAGTATTTTTGTGCATTTATAGAATACGATACTTCACATTTGCATTTTTCATCAAATTTCAGTATATAGATTTCTGAGTAAACTACATCTACATAGATTTTTAGTATTAAATAGATTCATAATATTTTCGTATATTTTTTAGTATTGATAGAACATGGTGTTTTATAGTATTCTTATAAATTTTTAGTCATTCTATAGATTACTATATACATTTTTTAGAATTTGATGCTTCAGTATTCGAAGATCTTCAATGTTTCATCAGATTTCTAAGAAAACAGTACTTTCGTAATCTTCTAGAAATTTTATAAAAGATTTGCTGATATTTTCATAGATTTCTATGTAGATCTATAGAATTCGATTCTCCGTGATTCAAAGTTTTTCAACTTTGTATCATTTTCGTAGATTCTAATTATTTTTCTTCATTATTTTCATTGGTTTAGAATAATTTCTCAAATTGTCATTTTCTTCGCTGCTCTATTAAAACATTTATTATTTGAATTCTGTAAAAAGAAAAATTCCTCTGAAGCCAAGATCGCTGTTATTTTTGAGTTAGTAAAATCAAGGATTCTGAATTTTTTTGAACGTTGAGGGCTTACACGAAAACATTCGTTATTTCAGTAAATATATTTTTAATAATTTCACTTTTACATTATTTATTATCATCACTTTCATCTCTATTATTACTATTATTTTCATGCATTATTTTTATTTTCATCATTAATTACTCAGAATCATAACTTTTCCTTTTTTTACTTCGGGAAGAGGGTGAAGAATTTTTCGAAATTAAAAAAAAGGGGGGTAATAAAATAAAATGAAAAACAAAACTTACTCGATACTGCTGCTTGATCTTGCTATCCATAACGTGCCTCTCCGTGAGATAAGCCTGCAACATGTGCCCGTCCTCGACCTCGGATTTCCATTCCATGCTCCCTTGAATTGGCAGCCTCTCCATCGACTGCATCATGGTCTGCAGCATCACTGGCTCCGAGACGGGGGTCAAAATGTCCACAGGTTTCGGCTTTGACGCCCCTGCCTGTTTTATTGTCAAGTCCATAGGCTGCGCTCTCGACTCCGTCGCCGGCTCTCTCTCGACTTCTTGAACGGACCGGTTGCTTGGGAAATAATACCTTTGGGGTGATCCAAAATGAGTTATTTTTTTGCCAATGAGTAGATAAAAGTTAGAAAAGACATGTTATCGAACCTGTTGGAAAACTCGCTCTGGATAACAGTGCTCGAGGAAATGCAACCACCAGAAAGCACGTTGATCGCGTTTTCGGAGACAACACTCGTCGTCGTCACACTCGTTGACGTGCTCAAGTAATAGGGATACGTGGAGGGCCTGGGCAACCGCAAAATCCCAGCGATTGCGTTGTTGCCAGAGATCTGCGACAAACTGAGAAGGCTCTGAGCGGCCTCCTGCTCCTCGCTCCCGGACTCGTCGCTGTCGTCGTTCTCGCTTTCCTCCGAGTCCGAGTCGGACTGCTCGGCGCTGCCACCGACGGCGACCAGTCCAGCAATGGCCTCCTTGTCGATGTTCTCGTCGCATACCGAGGTTGGCACTGGCAGGATCCCGAGTTCCACGCACTTCTTGTAATGCGCTTTCGACTTCATGTGTTTCGTCAGGTTGCCCTTGGTCTTGAAACTGTACGACAATCGAAAATACTCAATCAAATACTTGATCAAATTCAAAACAATCTCAGAAAAGAACATCACTCACCTAAACGAACAATGCTTGCAAGTATAAGGCCTCACGTCCTTGTGCGTTCTGATATGTTTCTTCAGCATAGATGGTTTCTTACACCTGATACCGCACTCCTCGCAAACGTACCGACCTCGACCTTGAAAAAGTACACATTCACTCGTACATCAGAAACAATTCCTCTAAAAAAAAAACCAAACGAAAACCTACCACGCCCTCTAACGTAGGTATAATCCTCGTTGCTCTCGAAGCCACCATCAAAGATCTTCACCCTCTTAACCTTCTCCTGGCCCTCCCCCTCCGCCCCGTTCTCCGAACTCGAACTCGTCAACGGATTTCCCGAAGAAGGCGTCAGGATGTTGTCACACTTGGCCCCTGCCACCGAGTAACCCCCAGTCCGGTACCTCGAGTCGTAACTCATGTCAGGATCGGGGGCTCCTCCGTCTTGGTGAATTTGCCAGTTCGAGTACATGGACAACCCCTTGTAATACTTGACGTAAATAGGCTGTGGCCTGTTCAATGTGCAATACATCAACCTCGTCGAGCACTTCAAACCGAGGTACGTGTACGCGTGGCCGTTCAGGTACAATTGCCCGTACGATTTCTTCGGTCTCGGCGTCTCGGGGCTTATCAACTGCAACGTGTTCGCCGTGGGCGTGATACCGTGATGCCTCTTGGGCACGAAAGTTCCCGGTTTCAATGGCAACGACGAAGGCCTCAGGAACTTGGCCGCGCGCTCGTCGTCCTCGGACGTTGCCGGGAACTTGATTGACTCGTCGGTATCGGGTTCCGAGTTGTCTTCCTCGACGTAGCTCCAGGGCCGTTTCCTGAGAACCCTGCCACGGTCATCAGGAGAGTGGCGCAATTTTTCCTGAGGCGAGAGGGGCTTGGGGATGATGATGTCCTTGACAGGACTGGCAAGGTCCAGGGGTAGAGAGGGGTTGGGTGTGTTAGCGAGGTCCAGCGGTTGGATGAGGTGCAGGCCTGGTATACCGGGGATGACTTTGTAGATTGGGTCTGCGGGGAAGACGGCAGGCTGGAGGTCGACTGGGGGCGATTCTGAAAGGGTGTGGGGTCCTGGCATGCCTGGAATGAATATCGAGCTTGCTCATCGTCGTCCAACATTAACATATTTTCGAAAATTTACAGATAAGCGATTGATTCAATTTCAGTTATCCTCTTACCTGGGACGTAAGGGATGACTTTCCCATCATGCATAATCTTGGCAACTTCAGCTTGGGGCAGGGTCAACGGGTTGTAGGCAGTGATGTTGGAAAGCGGGTTGAGGTAGCTGTAGCAAGACATTGCCGGGGCGATGCTCGGCGTCGATATGTTGGGGACGATGGGCGCCAGAGAGATACTCGGCGCCAGGTCTTTGACCTGGACCGGCGCCGGGGGCTTGTGCACCATCGTGCCCCCGGAGTGCAGGCTCGAGCGCACCATGATAGACGCCGTCGTTTCGGCGCCCTCGGCCTCTTCCACACCGGGCGAGCTCGATGGACGCGGCTCGATCCTCATCGTCTTCATCTCGCCCGTGGTGTCCAAGATGCGGACCTCGCCCCCGAACATCTGCAAGGCGTTCGGCCTCGGGTACTTGGACAGTTCTTCCAGGGAGCGCAGCGTTGTCGCCATTGAGGTGTCGTTGCGGCTCTTCTTCGCTGGCACTACGTACGCGTCGACGAGCCGTGTGTTGCCAAGCAAGGGACCCGGTGACGGTAATGGCCGCAGCTCCCCGAAACCGTCAAGTTCTGGGTCTTTCTGGTCCAGGTCAAGGCGGAACTCGGTTTTTCGGGGACTTGTGGAACTTATGCAGTAGTACCTTGGGAACACGTGATTTCCAGAATGGATAAGAAAATTCTAGCAATTAACTAAATTATTAAATTCTTCGAGAAAATTTGACAGGAAGAACATCAAGTATAAATGAGAATTTTTTTATGGTCACTAGGAGCCAAGTAATTGAACAAGGTTGATAAATTTATTTAGGGGCGTGAGTAGAGAAGGGGAAAGTAAATCATTAGGTCATGTGAAAAATGAAAAAAAAAAAAAAATGGTGATAGTAAAAAAAATAAATAGTAATTAAAACTGAATGCATTGGAACTATATTAATAATGATAAAAATGAAATTATCAATAAAAATATATAAAAGTTATCTACAACATACTTAATAACATCTAAAAGACATAATAAATATTTTATTTCATGCTAGTACTCAAAGTGAAACAAAATTTAGAATTCCTAATTTTAATACTTCAAAAATAACAAAAACTACACAACAGAATTATAATTATGAATGTTTGGGTAGGATAGAGTAGGAAATGAAAATTTGAAAAATTATTTCAACCCAATAAATAATGAAGAAAAATTAGAATCAACTGAAATGTTGAAAATTCGAAAAAATTTTTGAATCATGGAATTCTAAGAATGTACATAGAAATCTACAACACTGCCAGAAAATAGTTGTAATCATAAGGCATTGGAGAAATACTGAAATTAACAGAAATTTATTACAGTACTGTTTTTTGCAAAGTCTCAACAAATATTTGAGACATAAATTACTTCAAATTCTAGAATTTAAAATGCTGAGAAATGTTTATAACGATCTAAATAAATACTAAAAATCTACGTAGGTTCAATTTATCCAGGAATCTGTAAAAATACCAAAACTTTATCGAAATTTCAATTCTAGAGTATCGAATTATTGAAATTTGAATTGCAATCTTCGAAAATATTTAAAATCTATAAAAAAAACTAGAAAACTTCCTAATTTTCATAGATTATTCAAAATGCGAAAAATACTAGAAATCTATCAATATTTAAAAACAACGTAGATATAATTTCCTCAAAAATTTATGAAACATTGAATCCTAAGGCATATAACTCTAGAAACCTATACAGAAATTCATGAAATTGCCAGAAAATTCTTCAGATTGTTAAAAATTTTTCAAAAAAGCTGGGAATATGTACAAGATACTATTTTGTGAAATATCGATTTAAATACTCAAAATCGCTGCAATTTTCGAAATCATAGCATAAAATTCTAGAAATTAAATAGAGCAATCCATAAACATTTTGAAAATTTATTAAAATACCAGAAATCTGTTCAAATATCAAAAAACACTACAAAATTTCTTAAATAACATAAAACGAAAAAATTCTTGAACTGTGGAATAATTGAAATCTGTATATAATATATTATACAGGGTGTCCCGAACAAGTCGGAAATCCCGAAAACCACCAAATCCTTTTGAAATTCTAAGACAATTTTTCCCTTACCATTTTTTACAAAACTCAAAATCAAAAAAATTATTGAGCTTTGAAATTTGAACAATAAATGCGCTTTTTCGACAAGTAAGTATAAAAACCACAGACCAAACCTTATCTAAATTTTCTTCAAATTTTTCTGAGTCAAAAAGTCCTTTGCCACTTTTCAAAAAAACAAAAACAAAAAAAGATATTCGAGTTAAAAGTTTCAACCAATCAGGTTTCTTAGATTTCAAACTTGAATATCTTTTTTTGTTTCGGTTTTTTTGAATAATAGGCAAAGTACTTTTTGACTCAGAAAAATATGAAGAAAATTTAGGTAAAGTTTGAATTATGGTTTTTATCCCTACTTGTCGAAAAAGTGCATTTATTGTTTAAATTTCAAACTTGAATAACTTTCTTAATTTTGAGTTTTGTAAAAAATGACAAAGGAAAAATTGTCTCAGAATTTCATGAGGAATCAGTGGTTTTCGAGATTTCCGACTTTTTCGGGACACCCTGCATACTAAGAGACTAGATTCAGTTTATAATAAGTATCTGGGAATGCTTTGATATGATGGTGTTTTTAGGATGTTGTAAAATTCGAACCTTCAATATGTTTTGATGAAAATGTTTTATCTTTTGTAATTTTTATTTCGATTCTTGGATATTATGTGTTGTTTAGTTGTCGTCTACGATCGGTACAAGTTTATATGTACCGTTCATATGTACCGTGCTTTTTTTAATGAGTTTTATTTATTTATAGACGACTTTATTGTGATCCTGTCTTAATCATATTTGAATAATTTTTAACAATGATGTCAACCAATTCTCTCCGATTTTTTCGTGTTGAAAATGTTTTTTAATATGATATTTTGTGATTATACAAAAATCCTGAGGAAGAGCCAATCAAGGGTTGAAATATTGATGAAGAAAATAAAGTAAAGATGGAAAAATGAAGATTGGCTCCGAGAGATCATTTCAATTTCTTATAACATTGCATAAATTATACATTTTTCCGACATCATTAATTTCAAACAATCAGTCTTTCGAGTTTAGTTTGAATTATATAATATGTGACACGATTTGAGAAAAGATACCTTAGGGTACCGATCGTTTAGGCACATTATCTGTCTGAAAGGCATTAGAAAGTAGGCCTAAACGATTTGTACCCTAAGGTATCTTTTCTCAAATCGCGTCACATATATTACCACTTTTTTTCCATAAGATTTTCTTCCAATTACCTTTTGTGCGCTTCAAGATTATCAGCGGAACTGTACGAAATCCTGCAATTCGAGCAAATGAAAGTGTCGTCCTCTTTGGCGTCGCTTCTGCTGTGGCCGTTCTCAGGGAACAACCGCTTGCTCGAGTTCGCCGTCGTTTCCTCGGCCGTCAAATTCAACGGCTGATCCGGAGCAATTCTGACCTCGTTTTGCTGCCTCTGCTGCATGAGCTTGTGCAGTCTCGGGTCGACGTCCTCGACAATGGCCCGGTTGTGCGTTATGAGTTTGTCGATGTGCTCGTGGAGTTGCTTGGCCTGACTTACGGATGACGTATCGGCATCATCGTTGCTCGACGTGCACTGCAACGCCGTGTGGAACTTGGGCTTGTAGATTTTAACGCTTTTCACGGATTTCCCGGGCGTGGCGCCACTAACCGACAGCGCCACCGACGTCGGTGTCAAAGGGGGCGATGTCCCTGTTCCTGTGCTGGCGCTATCCGAGAAGCTCATGTCCGAATCTTCGGAAATCTGGAATCATATCGAATTATATATGTTTTTAGAGTATTTTGTGTGATTTTTATGTAATCAATCAATGACTTCATATTATTGATTCAATTTAAATTGATTCTTCAAATTGTCATCTTGTAATATAAATCCCAAACATGTCGGAAAATCCTGAAAAATCCGGGAAATCTGTGAAAAATTCAAGAAACTCTAAAAAGTTCGGAAAATTTGAATAATCCCCAACTTGGTCAACTTGGTCTGTGAAGTTGCTGTACAACCAACCCAAAAATAGGGCCAAACTCTTAATCTCATATATAAAGAAATGTAGGGTACGTTATATAAACTTTTCGTGCGTTCGGTAAATTTGAGATGCTTATTCGTAAATGGCATTTAAGAGCAGGTGCACTAAATTTATAGTACCTTTTTAAGGTATTGTACCCTAAAAAGTTTGTAAATTTACAGAAATTTCTAAAAGTATACCTTCCCCACATCGCCGCCTTCCAGTTTAAGGGCGTGGGCCCTAGACCTGCAGTGTTTGTAGAGATTCGACTTTGTCTTGAAGGCAAAGCCACATGGCTTGCAGGGATAGGGCCTCTCGTTGGTATGGGCTCTGATGTGCTTCTGGAGCACGCTCGGCTTGGCGCACGAGAGGTTGCAATGGGGACAGACGTGGCCGTTTTTCTTGGGCCCGTCGGTCTCACCACCGCAGTCAGTCTTCTCCTTGCAGTCTTCTCTCCTCTCAGCGACAACACCCTCAGGTGCCACGGGTGGCGCCACCTCGACTCGGGGCACCGTAACCTCCGTCGACGCCATCTTCTTGAACTTCTTGTGCAGGTACTTTGGTTCGCCATCATTGTTGTTGGTGGTGTTGTTGTTGTTATTGTTGTTGTTCGACAGCTGTGGGTCGGTCATTGCCCCAGCGCAGTCGTCTGAAAAAAGAAAAAAAATTACGTTCAATTTAAGTAAGATTTTTAAAGTATAACTATGTCTCTCCCCGTGGTTTTGGGCCTACATGCGGGGGGGGGGGGTCTGGCGATGTCACGAAAATTAAAGACTTGTTTCTAATGTTTTTAGGTAATTATTTAATGACTTTTCATTTCGCCTACTTTTTGCTAAAAAGGACGTTAGAGAGTATGTAATCACATTCAGTAATTTTGCTGCTCAATGAGAATAATTGCGCAAGTGCCAGATTACAATTTTGCAACAATTTTTGAGTTCATTCTCGCACACTACAATTTCGGAATTTGAAAAAAAGGAGGTAACTCATTTTGAAATCGTTATTCGCGTATGATTAGAATTCTTTTCGACAAAATCATTAAAGCATTTAAGATTTTTTCAAAGTATAATCAAAAACTTAAATTGTGATGTATGTAAGTTCTATTTTTTTTTTGTTAAAAAATTTCTTGAGTAAAAAAAATAACTTTGCTGATTGAGATTTAAAATTTATACTGATTCAGTGACATCACGAGACATTTAAAAGTACCATAAGTTTACTGAGAAATGTTCTCAATTTTTCAAACATATTTTCGAAAATATGAATAATTGTTTCAACATTGTTAAAAATAATTCTCTATCTTGGAACATTCCCGAAAATACTTGCAATCTTGACACAACGCCAAAATAAGTTACCAAAACTTTTCATCTGCGATTTCACGAGAATTTCAGTACAATTATAAAATTTCTCTGAAAAATTTGTGAAATTTTCAACATTACCTGGAAATTTGATAACAATACAAAAAAAAAACAACTAAAATTAGAATATTATTTATATATTTACGAAATGATTACTCGATTCTGTAAATTCGTTACTTATCATTTGTAATTCCACAGAAATTTTAATAAAATTATAAAACTTTTCCAAAATCTTAGAAAATTCTGAACTATATCTGAGAACTGTATGAAAAAAGTACGAACTGAAAATATTTTATAAAGAATCTGAAGGAATTAACCGAAAATTGTAAATCTTTGTAAATTCATTCAGAAATGAACTCATTCAACGGAGATCATATAAAATAAATTAAATTAGGTTAGCACTAAAAAGATACACATTTTTTTAAAGACATTCTGGGTGTACTTAGGAATGATATAGAAGGGGGACGTCCGTTTATTCTATTTTCCAGAGGTTAAATGAAGAGGCCATATATTTATTACTTTGTCTAGATTTAGAAATTACGTATATTATATTCAAATTCATTTCTTATACTTTAGAAATCATTGTGTTAAACATAATAAAAAATTTTTATTTGTGCAGTTTTCCCACATTCACCAGCGTCTATAGTAATTTTTTCTTTTCCTTTTAAAATTAATTTTACTTTAAAAGTGAATGACTAAACGTTTTTTTTTTTTATTTTCATTTTTTTCGATTTTTTAGCCAAACATTCATAATTAAAATTCGGCGAAAGAAAAATTCGTCCGAAACTGGGACCTCTCGAATATATTATTAATATTATTTTCTTACATATAATTTTAATTATAAATATTTGGCTGGGATATTCGAAGAACCTAGAAAATTTTCAAAATCATTTCAACCCAATTAACAATAAATGCAGAGCCAAACAAAATAAATTATTACTTTTCCTGCCACAAGTCTTCTCATTGGGTTAAAAACTTGCTTCAAGTGGTTGAATGTTCAGGAAAACAATAGAATTTGTATTTTGTAGCCAAGTCGTAAATATAAGAAAAATAATATTACTCTCTGAATCTGAAACAGTCACTGTTTTTTTCAGTGACTTAGTAAACCATTGAGAAACAGTAACTTGTCATTGATTTTTCAGCTATGCTAAAAAACTGTCACTTTTCAGGAAAGAGTAACTTAATATTGCTCACATTCTAAAAATTCTCAGGTTAAATTTCTTTGTAAAAGTTAAAATGTCAATCAGTTATCAATCAGTTAAGTATCGCCAATAAATCAGTGGTTTTCCACTGTTTTGCATGTAGGGAGCACATAAAGATGTAGAAAATTTTAAATCTTCTTCAATATAGTAGTAAGTGAGAAAAGGGCTCATTTCCCGAGTACTGGGGACGAAAAAGCGTCAAGAGCGTTGACGCAAAAACGGCCGTGGGCGTTCGTCCCTGGCTCCACGTGGAAAAGCACCCCCCCGCTGCAGGCACCATCGCAGCCAAGGCGTATTTTTAGAGAACGCTATTTATAAAGGACGAAAGAAACGTAAGAAAAAAAAAATCAACAAAAAAAGAAAACACACGAGAGGAAAGTTTGGCAGGACCAACGCAACGCTTTCGCGGATTCCGATCGCGAAACGCAATTACAATCGTTTATTTTCACGCAGTTCGTGTCACGGCCGCGGCATTTTTCGAGTCAATGAGTCCCCGCTCCATTCAACTTTCCCGATCCAGGATACAAGTTTACGCCAAGTTGCAAAAATCAAAAATTGCCAACAAAAAAGATTTTGCCTGGATATATTTGTTTTTACTTTTTTTTCATCACTTACTAAGTTGAAACATATTCTGAAATTTTCATTTTTCTCGATATTTCGAGATATTCGTACACAATTTTAATATGCCTCATAACGTCATTTTTTTTTCGTCCCCAGCCCGAAAAGTTGGTTTTTCGGTCCTAGGTCGGAAAAGTGATGATAAATCTTGAAGTCAGCGGAAAATTTTGGAATCCAAGAAACTCAAGAAATTCTTCAGAACTTAAAGTAGCTGATAATATTTTAACAATAATTCTCCTATTTCGATTTTTTTATTTAAAAAAAAAATTAAAATTTCTTCAACAACTTATGACCGATATGATTTTTCTTGCATTTCAAAATCAAATTTCATTCCAATCCGGAAATTCCCTCGATTCTCGTAACTATTTAAATTTTTTTATATTTTATAAACATCCTTCATATCATTATAAAAATTTTTATGAACAACGAAAACCAAAAAGTCTTTTCAATAAAGTTTCACTTCTAGACGTATTGGTGAATTATTGACAAAATCAAAAAAGATCGTGTTTCTGAAAAACACGTACAACATTTTTCACAGAAGAGCTTCTTGACAATTTGTAATCTTATTTGAAAAGCACACGTGTACGTATTATCAGGGCATTTGTTAAAGATAAACATAACTTTCCAAGTTCGCTCATGTCTATAAAGTTTCAGGTACGAACATTTTGTCAAGTTTTTCAAAAAGCACGTACACATCGGGTAATCTTGATTCTTGTGATCTTTGCATTAAAAAAAATACGTATTACAATTAAAAACATTCTTAAATAATTTTTATTCATTGGTAATTTATTATGAGTTTCTTGTTGGTTAGACTTTTTCTATTTCTTTTATAGTATAATAACTCGAAATTTTTTATTTTAGGATTTCATTGCTAATGAGACACAATCTTGGACGAATCTCATGAATTTAAAGATTGCCATTTTATTTTATTGTACAAATTCAGCTGACAAGAAATATTTGGTTGCAGCAACCCAAGCATGTAGTTGAAAAGACTTACCTAATTTAAATATTTAATTGCCATAACCATGGCTTTGGTTCTCATATCTAAAAATTTGATTGTTCCATACCTTACTACATGCTTTAGTTGCTGCAACGAAATATGTCTATCCGTGTAAAATGGAAACAGAATTACATTACCAAGGTCAAAAAATTGAGTGTTTGAATTTTTTTCTATCTTTTTGCAAATTATGAATTCAACTGTAAGTTTGCTTCGGATAAGAGTATGTTTTTTACCTTTATAAGACATTTCGAATGTGCAGTTGAGCGCCTCAATCAAACGTAATTTCATAGAGTAAAAATCAGTTACATCCGCGCGGTAACGTTAGATCCAAATTTAAAGCGTGTTACGACAGTAAGAAATGAAGCAATTTGATTGTTTGCAATATTTGAAAATATTGCATAAAGATGAAAACGAAATTATTTTCGCACAAAAAAAATTTATTATTTAGATGTTTTAAAAAATGGTATAACTACGTAAGAAGTTTTTGTAAATTCAATGAAAAAATTATAAATTAAAATCAATTCATAATATATTTTGAGTAATTTATTTCAAATGTTTATATATACTGTTGTACTATGATAAAAAGTCTATTATAATAAAAAACCGAAAAATTACTAAAATAGTCATAAACAAATTATTTGTTAAATGTTTACAGGAAATATTGTCTGTATAAAATTCTGAAATGGCAATTCGTAATTTCATCTGATATGAACATTTCTGGAAAATGTTGAAACTTTTCTTCAAAACAAAGATTAATTTAAACTTTATCCAAATATTAGACAAAATACCAGAAAAAAGGACAGAAAATATGAAAAAATTGAAGATGGATTCGTGTGTATGAAATCAAGCTTCTCGAAAGCTACTGAAATTCCAAACAACATGAATTAAAAAAACTGCAATCTAAACTTCCTGTATGTACTCATTTCCTAAGATAATTAAACGTTATAAATAAAATATTTTTTCGTAACTGCTATTTATTGTACAAACTACTTTACGAGGAAGTATGAAAAATAGAATATTTTTGCCGCTTGACAACGGCAAATTCGATAAATTATTTTGTCAATTTAGAAACTCGTAATTTTGAACAATAGATAATGTTTATTCAAAGTCCGATACTGATGTCCCGAAAAAATACAAATCCTTTGCTAATCTATTAATCGGATGAGACATTCTATTTATAGTATCTTTCTTAAAATGATAATTCTCAACTTCTTCTCGTGGCAACCTGTTTTTTTAAGTGCGAATCCTGCAGATCAAGCTCGAGTAAAAATTTCACTCTGAATGAGTTCAAGTTCACAAAAAAAAAAGTGAAAAATCACTCCAAGTTTGAGTCGCAGTATTTTGATTCGATGTGGAGTAAAAGTCACTCTAAGGATTCAAGAGATACTGTTAAATTTAACGTAAATCCAACTATATTCTATAATTTTCACAAAAATTAGAAACAAAAATACCTTGGCATTGAATTTTCAGTATCGCAATTTCTATTTAAATAAAAATTCAAGCTAAGCTCCCTAGAAACGGCATAACATAATATAACAATACTCGGCAACATTTTCAAATTTTCAATAACTTTTTTACAAACTATATAGGTAAAATTACTCCAATTCGGTTTATGCCAATTACCTAAATCAGCACTAGGTTCGATATTCCCTTAAAATGAGAGAAACGCCTCTCTAATCCCACAATTTTTTAAAATCTTTTTGCATACTTTCTCTAAGTAGGCAAACAAATGGCAGTAAATCAAGTTTTTTTTTCAAAAATCAAGAATTTTGTTCAACTTTTGAATCAAAATATTTATTTAGTACCATTCGTTTGCAAAAATATTAAAAAATATTTCAAATTGGCAGAGAAAACTTAGAAATACGAATCAGTAATATCAATCGATACTCCAGAGTCATTAATGAAAAGTCAGTAAAGCATCATTATTTTTTATTCATTTTTATTTTTTCTCTTAAGCCATTATTATCCCACTTCTTCCAAAACATTGAATATATCTCCTCTTTGAAGTTGTTCAATTATATGACTGTCAACGTTTCCGTAGCATCTCTTATAAGATCTACAACAGTAGACAACATTTAAAAATTTTTCCCTATATTAGTTACAAATTTTTATTTTTATTTTCAATAAAACTCTTCAAGTGCTCTGTCCAGTTAAAATATTCTCAATAATTGATCCCTCAGAGCCAATTAGGATAAATAAAATCTATGTAGATCAATTGTACACCTTCTTTTATTTATATTCTTTCTATATTTTAACTCAAATCTGAGTCCTCTTCAGGAATTAATATGTAGAATGTGAAGGTTAATCAATTAAACGTCATAGCACGTCAAATATCGTCATCTTTTCAAACTATAATGAAGTTTTCATTAATTATGTCTCGTCATGAAAGTGGGTATACCCCGAAAAATTTGGGGCTCGACTATTCAAGCTCAGACGATTTTATGACTCGGCTTCGCCTAGCCTTAAAAATCTCGTATTCGTCAAAATCGACTTCTTGCTCACAGTCGCGAAAATAGATATTCTTGTTATTGTGTTCCCAGAAGCAACCCAAGTTGACGAAACAAAAAAAAAGTCCGTCAACAAAGTTAAGCTTAAGTAACGTGACTGACTTTTGAAGCCCCTTAACAAACGACAACCACGCTCGACGCGAGCCTCGCGCGTCTCCCAGGAAAAGAGAGCAATTCCCTGAAAAATCTGGGTCGCGCCCGGAATCCCCCTTGTACATGTCCCAATAACGGTCAGCCCACAGTGATCAAATAATATCTCGAGCGATTCCCCGAAACTTTCCAAACGCAATCTTTCTTTCAAGAACCAATATCAGATCTCCTTAACATTCTTCCAATTACTTTCTCTCTCTCTCCCCCTTCTCCTCAGGAAAAAAAAAACAAACAATCGCGTTCACGAGTGACTAACTGAAATCATTCCAAACAAAAAATCACAAATTTTCATTAGCCATTACGAAGATCGCATTTTCTTCACGACCTTCCTCAACAGGTTCAAACAATTTTTTCCTGAGAATCCGCGTGGTTTTCGCCATCGACACCGAGTGAATTCGTTCACTCCAGTCAAGGACAAACGCGAATTCCATGCAATTAACACGAAATTCCGTCCCGAGTCATTATTTAATATCGAAACGTGAATCCGGTTCCCCCACCCAACTCTCGTGCGCATAAACAATAACTTTTCTCCCCCATCCCACCCTCTCCTTTCCTACGAGAAACCGGTTTTTAAATCTCCCGGGGCCCAGAAAGGGGGGAAGGGTAGGGGTAGCCATCACGAGATTGGCCCAAGATCGTCGCGTGCTCACCGTTACGAATGCCTGACGCTCGCGGGCACTTTCCAGCATTTCCCGGCGCCGTATTTTTTTTTTCTCAACTTATTCCTTTTTTATCTCTTGTGATTTCGCGCGACCGGAAAAACGAGTGGTTATATGAGACACGAAACGTACGAGCGAGAAACGGGCACTGAGTAGAGCGTGCGACGCGTTTTCGCGGGACCAGCAGACGGTGCTGCCGCGACCGAGGCCGCGGGAGAATCCCGCAAATCGCGACGGGTTGAAAGGTGAGGAGGCGGGAGGGAGGGGAGGGGAAAGCTAAGACGCACGCACACACAGAACGACTCCGAACTTGGCGTTTGTGCGCCTTGTGTGCCTTGTGTGTGTGCCCGCAAAGTGAGTCACGCGTGGCGCGAGCGGCGCGCGTCTGATGAGCTCGGGCTTGCCTCTCCCCCTCCCCACCCTCGGTTATTCCGCGGGATATACCCTTTTCTCCGCGCGCGCCCCGCTTTCCCTTGGTAATCTGGCACTGCAATACGGCCATATCTCTTTTTTTCCGCCCTCCCCCAACCCCCGCGCTCTATCCCACGGCTTTGGATTCTATTCTCGCGCCAGGGCGATCGGGTCACGAAAAACGAGGATGCGTGCTCATTTTTTTTTTTTAAGGAATTGGGCGAATTGGGAGTGATTAACCCGTTGATACCATGGGCGTTCACATAAGGAGATATTTCTACCTCCACTTTATTCGTCTGATAATTTGATGATTTTTTGACATATTTGTACTCTCTTAATCTAAAACAGTGGAATTCGCACTGCTTCTTTCAGTAGAGCTTTTCTCAACCACTGTTTCCTCGATCAATACCCGTCTCTATTTATCTAAAATAGTGATTTTTTCAACTGCTGGTGATGTTCACTGATTATTATTCAATGGCCGTAGTTTGAAAACATTGCAAAATCAGTGCGAGAGAGACGCGTAGAATGGGAACTAGTTGAGAGAAAGAAGAACAAAAAAAAAGGTCTTGCGAGTCGTCTTAATTAGCTTACCTTTTTCAGAATTCGCAGGTTAGGTTTCTCTGGAAATTTATGTGTTTCACATCGGTCGTAGACGTTAAAATGTATCTTCAATGATCAATCAGTGAATTTTTAGTAATTAATCAGTGGATCGCCACTGATTTACCAATAAAATCGCAACAGAGTTCTCAATAACATTACAACTCATTAGTCAGTGGTTTTCCAACAAAAGTTGTAATAACATTCTGTAACTTTTTAAGAAACTAGAAACTGTTGCGCACTTCGTGCGCTGATGTAACACTATTTACTTTGCCAAAAAAAGGCAATTATTAAGTAATTATCAATTTTTCAAATTACAAATTATAAAATCCATTATCAAGAATCAAATGTTTCATTCAAATGAACCAAAATGCAATAAAATTCCATTCGTTAAAATATTCAAATTCAAATGTGAGCGTTAAAAATGGCCGCTGCCATTAAAACAATATGGCTGCGCCCAGTCGGGTTGCTCCTTTTTCTCTTTAGGAATTTTCACATTATCAGATCATTCTAAAAGCATTCGAATGATGTTTAAATGATTTGAATGAAATTTTGAAACCTTACTAACCATGACGACATCGTCATTAGTGTCGTCCAGTGTCGTCAAAAATGTCGTCACTTTTAAAAACGTTTATATACGAAAATTCACTATAGCGTTTATATACGAAAATTCACTATAGAAACTATTATTTAGTTCATATTCTGCGTCCTGAGTAAAAATATTTGAATTTGTGTCACATTAATGGGCTCTAGCGACTATTTACCATTGAGTCGTAGTTCTTGAAAATTTTCAAGTTCCCAAGTGTCGTTATTTGTGCCGTCAAAGTGTCGTTTACGAATGCGCTCGAGTTTGGCCGAATGCGCCCGAGCACGCCCGAGCAGCAATCACTCGTTCATGTATGTGTGTCAAGTGTGTCAATGTGTGTATGTACATCAGGCGGGTTAGGTTACGTTGTTGTGCAAAAAAACGCGAAAAAAACAAATGATACGGCTGCACACGGCTGCATCAGCAGCCATATTGTGGACGACATGTCGGCATTTAAGTCGTATGCCGATGTAAGTGACGATCAAAATGACGGCGCGGAAATTCCTGAAAACGACGTCGGCATATGAGTTGGTTTTCATGTCGTCATGGTTGGTAGGGAAATTCGGAATCATTTGAAAATCAATATCTGGCAGGATTTTGAATTCAAATGCTGCGGTCAATTTCAGGTGTTTACAAGATTGTAGTTGGCAATCCAAGATGGCCGCGCCCAATGGGAATTAACTCCTTTTTCTCTTTAGGATAAACATAATTGTTCAGAAACTCTTAGAGCTTTTTCTCTTAAAAAACATCGAAAATAAGTTTTTCCCAGTAATCCAATAATGTGAAAATTTTGGGTTTATGTTAATAAAATTGATTCAAAAACTCAATGAAAAAACAGTCGATCGATTTTTGCAGTTTAGATTATTATTTTTATTTATGACTAAATTCAAGGTTGTTGAATAAAGTGTTATCAGTAAAATAGCTCAATATAAAGTATATACTAAATTGTTCCAATCCCAGAAAATCATGAGCGTAGAAATATTTAGAGTTACATAATATATTACGAAAAACATAGTATAAACATAAGATACTATGAAATGATAAGACATGAGACAGATAATAGAATCAATTGAAAGTTACAAACGTCACATATCTTATATATTTAAGATTAAATGAAGTGATAAAAAAAGAAAGGAAAAACAAGCAAAATTATCGGCACACGTATAGATAAAGAAGGAAGTTGAAAAAAAATCAGCAGAACATTAGAATCAATGACATTTGAAAATGATATTGAGAAAAACTTTAAAAAATAATTCAGATATGATATCAACTCCAAAATATCCTCAACCACTTAAAATGTGTAATCAACGCAAAAAAAAAATGTTAATTGTTCGCAAAAACTATCAAACATACGATTCAAAACTTTATCTAATTATTAGTTCTGAGAATTAATCAGTTCAATGAGTACCGCTAATAAAAGAGGCGATAAAAATTAATAGAGCGTGAAGTTGAATCAGTTTTCTACAACGTCACGTTTTTCATTATTTCAAACGAGTATTTCCTCAACGCGGAAAAGTTAATTTAATCAATTTTAAGTTAAGTCACACAAATTATTCCTCTACCGATTTCTCATTTGCAAACACCTTCTTTTCCACGTAAGCACTAGTCATAGAAACATGACTTGACAAAAATTCTTTCGTTCCAGAAATATTTATTCATTATTTGCATGAAATGGAGGCCAGCGGAATACCCAACGAACGAAATTTTCTTCTCACAAGAAAATGTTTCGTATCAAATCAAGTTCATGAAAAACCACAAAATCAAAAAAATCTCAATATTAACGATACGTCCCGAATTTTCCATATCGAGCTCAATTCAACGACTTTTCAAAGGAAAATTCTTGAATGGCCGGCGAAAATCGAGCGCGATTCTAAATTAAGTCGGTCTAAACTCGTCCGCCAATAATTCCCGGAGCTAATGAATTGCGTAAAACGAGGCGAGCGTTTCTCGGGTGTGTGATTCCGCGCGGTCTTTCCGTCCCTGTCTACTTTCCTTTTCCCACCTCGTCCTCTCTCTTTTGGGCCAACGTAAGAGCCTCTCTTCCCCCACTCTCCACGCCCAGTACCGAGGGAGGGGGAAGAGAGAGGGGAAAATCCAATCGAGTCGCGTCACCGAGTAATCCACGATCGTGCCTAGGGGCGCTCTCGGCGGTGAACGGGTGATTGGGTCACGCACCCCGCGTATCCCAGGACGTTCACGGCCGCGGAATTCCCCCATTGTCCTTTCGGAATTCGTTGGATCGTTGCACGGACGATCTAGTTCTCAAGTATTTCTTATCGCTCTTGTATGAACTCGGATTCATCGAAAGAAATCGAATTACTTTCAATGGTACTCTCTGAATGCAAAACAGTGGAATAACACTGAAACTCAATAGGATTTTACTGATTCGCACAGTCACTGATAGTTCAGTTGAGATGTCATTTGTGGATCAGTGGCGGTTCTTTCAAGATTTATTATTAATTCACTGATTGATCCGTGACGATACATTTTAAGTTTAGCGATCGATAAGAAACACATACAAAGAAACCTAACCCGAAAATTCTGAAAAAGGTTAGCAAATAAAGTTGCTGTCTTTTGAAAAGTGACAGTTTTTTACCTTTTTTGAAGTATTCACATCAGGGCTAGATTTAACAAACAGACAAACAAGGCAAATCGTTAAGGAAACTTTCGAAATTTGTTTTAGCTGCGAGAAACTAAAATTTAACAGAGATGATAATATTTAAATAACTGACGTGAAAATTTTCTGCTTATTTCAATGGCATGTATCAACATAAAAGTTAGTTTAAGCACAACAATTTTATAGTATATTAAGTAAATCTTTTAATTGAGAATGGTAATTGTTAAATGAGATTTCATTATACATTATTAGTCCAGGGCATTTGTCATTTTTCGTGCAAAAATTAGGGGTAGAATGTCTTTTACGCAGATTGATAGTACCACTTAGGGAGCTTCCATAAATGATGTCACGGCCTTTGGGGGGAGGGGGGTCGGCCCATTTGTGACAGTTTGTGACAGAGGGGGGGGGGTGTTCTAAAAAATGTGATGTCACATTTATGGCAAAAATTTTTGTTCGTGAAATTAAACGTTGCTCTGGGAAAAATTGCGAGTGATGATTTGTATTTCGAATAAAGAACATAAAGCATTCTATATCTATTTTCGATGTGACTGGAAATTGATGCGAACATTCAACGAAATTGTAGAAATAAAACTGACTAGACTAGATCAACTGAATGGATCAGTTCACTAGATTTTTCAATGTTTTTGGACTTTTGCAACTTTTTAGCATTTGAGAGAGCATTTTCATTTATAAAATAAAATTCGTATGTATTTTCAATACTTTT
>JAPYZL010215523.1:0-13044 GCA_030522825.1 Platygaster orseoliae | reverse complement strand
ATAAATCTGTTGCACCAGGACCTGGATCAGGTCTGGGACAAATCTAGGTACTAATGAAAACATTTTCATGTGAATACAAGGTAATGTATATTCTTAAAGGTAAATTGAACCTTTTTTTTATAATTCGTTCAGCATAACGTAATATGAAAAATAGTAATTGAACGTTATTCTCACTATTTCTTCTCTATTATTTATTCTTATAAACCGGGGGTTAATAAGTAAATCAATGTCACAATTCCACTGATAAAAATTTTTTATTCAATTTCAGTTCATTCGTTCACAAAATATTTCACACGAATCTTATACCTACTTCACAAATACTTTACCTAAGTTTTTATTAGATTTCTAGTCCGAGTTGAGATGAAAACGATGAAAACTCAAAAATCTCGTTTTTTGCACAATAAATACGGCTGCGTCTAAACTACAAGTCTTTGAGATATTTGCAAAAAAAATTTAGATTTGTAACATTGAACTGAACAATATATTTCTTGCAGAATTTTTCGTTTTTTCAAAACAAAATTTCTAAATATGCAAAAATAAAGTTTCTTGTTATGTTGGTCTATAAGAGATTCTGAGAGACAGAGATAACGTATTAATGAACATATAAGCCGACTGTGTAGTTTTTTGGGGTCATCAATTACGATTCTGTTGTCAAAATTTAAAAGTTCAAAAGTATGTGAAAAAAAAATTTGCATTTGTTAACTTTTTATTAGTTGTGAACAATTTAAACTCGAAAATATATTTTTTTTTTAAACAATAAATTAGGCTGTGTCTAAACTACAACTCACAGAGATTAAAAATTTTTTTTGCAAATACCTCAAACATTCAACTGAACAATACATTTTTTAGAAAGCTTTTCGTAGGTCAGTTTTTTCCGAAAAAAATTTTCCAAGTATGCAAAAATGAAGTTTCGTGTTATGCTGGTCTGTAAGAGATTCTGAGAGACATAGATAACTAATTAACGAGCATAAAAGTCGACTGTGTAGTTTTTTGGGTTCGTTAATTACGATTCTGATGTGAAAAATTAAAAATTAAAAATGGCAACGATGTTTCCCTAATAATATCATCCCTAATTCCGTTGGAACCGGAATCCTTTTGATTCCGTCAGAATCGGAATCAACGACCCAAAAAACTTACAAGTATATAAATACGAATTAAAAAAATTCGCGGCACAAAGGGTTAATAAACAAGTATCCTTAGCAAAGGTTTTGGGTTATATTTTCGTGGCATTGGTATACTAATGAAAAATAATCAACACTTTTGAGAAATGAAAAAATGTTATTGGCAGCCTACATACTTATTTATAAAAAGAAAATTTTTCCGGAAAGTAATTCATGCGGTATAAACTTTTTTAATGATCAAACTTTAACCCAAAACCTTTGCTAGGGATCTAAAACATTCAACATTTTTCGATGAGTTAAATAGTTTGACGGGCTTTTTTTTAATTTCGCGAAGACGTTGTTTAGCATTGTCCAGGGCCATCCTCAAATGTTTGAAAAATTCTTCCCGTACAGGACGCGGGTATGGCGCATCTTCCATGGCCGCTGAAACACAAAAAAAGTATTGGTTATTATTTTCATAAAACCATAGTATTTCTGTCAACTTGAGTTCACAATGGTTTACCGTAGATAACATGCATTATTTTTGTGTCCATCAATTTTACAGTGCCATTTTTCCCCGAAACAGTAATTTTTTTGGACATTTCATCAGGAATGGCCTCTTTCAACATTTCTTTTATTAAATACCCTTCTGTTTGTATAAATCAACTTTAAATGAATTGAATGCTCTATACATGACACTTGCGTTGTCGCATGTTAACGCAACAATGTTACTAACTGGGATTTTGAACACTTCTGAAGTCTCATTAAAGTTATCAAAAATATTTTTAGCTTTCAAGTTTGTCGGATCAAGTTAATTCAAAGCTAACAACTCCATTTTTGTTTCCATTGTTTTTTGATGCACACATCTCACAAGAAAGGCCATGACTTTTTTTCCTTTTATGCTAGTCCTTTCATCAATATAAATTGTAAAGCGAACGTCGCGTAAATTTTGGGCAATCCTACTTTTACGACTTAAACTAAAAATATTTCTCACACTGCAAATTTGTTTTGTAGCGCCCATTATCATTTTTGACAAGTGTTTGGGAAAAGTCCTGCTTTTCTTTCACAAAATTCTTAGAGTTTTGCAGCTTGTCTATGCAATAAATCTAATTTCGTACCCTCCGCAATGTAGTCCATTTCAAGCTGCTGTATCACAAAATCAAACGTGCTTTCTTCTTCAATATTCAGAGCTAACAGGTTTTCATAGTGGTAGGTTTAAGTGGTTGCGAGTCTAGACATTTTTTTCTCTACAGCACTGACTTTGACAGATTTTGAATTTCTTTCCATTACTGTTCTTTGCATGAAACGAGTGATAAAATGGTGAAAAATTATAACTACACAATACTCTTGCGCCATGTTTTTGACACGGAAAATTTAAAATATTTCTTCCGAATTGAAAAATTTGAGATGAGATTTTTTTCAAACCACTGTAAAACATAACACGAAAATACCGGATCAGTACGATGTCGCAAAATTTTCGAGATTGTAGACACGAAATAAAATTGGATATTAATATAATTACCGTAAATGCAGCTGATACCGAATCGCATCTGTCCCCATCATTAGTCGCTGAATCGGGAATCGTTTCATTTTTGGACGAATGTAGAGCGTCTTTCTTTACAACCTCGACAGTTTCGTTCTTTGAATCGTCATCGAAGGCATCGTTGCTTGAAGGTTCAGGCTGAAAAAATAATGCGGATTACAATCATAATAATAATCTTCATAAAACGTGTAGAGGTCAGCGCATTTCTTTTCGTTTAATTCTTGTTCAAAAAACATTTGCCCGAAACTTTGGAAAATGAATTTGTGTTCCGAGAACCGACTCTTGAGTTGAAAAATGAACGTATCGAGAAAGTGAATGCAAAAAGAAATTATGTAGCAGTCTTCAATACTTTGTGCTTGTACGTTGCAAAGATTTTTTTGTTGATTGCAACGGCGTGGTAAATTCATTGTAATTTCGTTTTCAGATGAAATTCTAGCAATACTACTTTTTTCTTCTTTCCTCGCTTTTGTTTATCATTTTTTAAATTTCTTTGTGGAGAGCGTCTCGTCTTTTATGCCAGGGAAAAAATGTTGCAATGGCTCCAATATTCCCTAATGCATTTTTCATTGCTGACACTTCGCATGCTGCCAAACTAAAGCTATGTGCAGCGCAATGCACATAAATTGCCAGGGGGAAACGCAATTCCAGATGAGCCTGTTCACTATTCAATTGGCCTCTCAACGCTGGAGCTCCGTCGTATCATTGGCCATACATATATGCCGCAATCGACGCCAATGTCACGCAAATATTGTCTGATTGAATTTGCCAAATCTCGTCCAGTTACTTTCGTAACTGGCAGAAATCCAAGAAAATCTTTCAAAAATCCCCCCCCCCCCAAAAAAAAACCTTAAAAATCTCCGTGAAATCCACTTTCGCCAAGCAAGCTCGATCGAATGACATGCTCTTTTAAGTCGATTACTGTCGCAATGGCTGATAAAAATATTAGTGTCTCAATGGATTCTAATAACTATAACAATGAAGTAGCTGGTTTTTCAGGCGATAACGTGCAATTGAATCGTTTTTTTAATTTGTGACAATTTCATTAAAACACCGTGAATCTTTATGTAAATGACCGAGGTCTTGACAAGTCTTATATTACCAATCCGCACTGCAGTCACTATTGCAATTTGTGGTAAATATAATTTTACCTTATATTTCTATGCAAAAGAAAATTGTATCACCTCAAATTTTAGATTAGCCCATAATTAGTGGATGGTAGAATTTATTACGTCAGCTCAACGTGCGCTGGTGGCTTGTATTAATATTTCTATCTATGCGGACTCGAAAGCCAGAGATTTTCGTAAATATTGTTAATAGAGTATCATTTTACGTAATTTTTGCTTATTTCCGGTTTTCCCCATACACAAATATTGCTTCATTACACATCTCACAGTACGTATTAGTCCCATAGGAAAAGAAAAGGCGTGTAACCCCACTCCGCGACAAACCATGATAGATATCGTTATGAAAATTGGTGTTTTTTATTAATAATTTGTCCACATCGTCGGTTCCACAGGCTCGAGTGGATAAAAGCACTCGAAACTTTCCTGCAATAAGCCTAGCAATTTACTGTCACCAAGCGAGCTCGAACGAGTTACGGATACTTGTAAGTTGATTCCTGGCGCAACTATCTACGTAAATGGTTGTTTCTTTGGGAATATCGTTAGATATAATGACGACTTCAGTGGTTTCTCAGGCTCCTACGAGAAACCTTGTCTTCACTAAAAATTATTACAATTCTACCCTAATGCGCCTCGTCCTACATATTGTCGCGATCGTTCCACGTTCCTTTTTTTTTAGTTTAAGTCATACTCGCGATCCACCGAAAATATGAATTTTCGTTTAAATCTGATTTTTTTTTGTAATTGTGAATTTTAGATGAGCCGATAAATAACGGGTGATAGAATTTATCACGTCAGCTCAACGTGCGCTGGTGACTTGTATTAGTATTTCTATCTATGTGGACTCGCAAGCTAGAGATTTTCGTAAATATCGTTAATAGCATATCATTTCACGTAATTTTTGCTCATGAATTTTTTCCGGTTTTCCTCATACACAAATATTGCTTCATTACACATCCCATATCACGCATTGGTGCGCAGCCAGAGAGGCGCGCACCGATGCGCCTCTCTGGCGCATTTTTTTCACCCCTGAAAATTTCTGAATATATTCAAATGTTTTCGAATTTTCATACTCCTTCATTTAATACCCTGTTACCCCTCCAGGAAAACACTCCATGAAATATTTCTGGCTTCGCTTCTGTACGCATATATATACCATATGAAAAGGAAATGCGTGTTATATTGTCAAAATAAATATATTCACGTGTCAAATTTTATGACTTTTCCAAAATCATAGTAATACGATTTTACAGTATGTTGCTTGGTTGGTTGCGGAGGTTACATTGCATTGTGAAGTACGTGACCAATGGCATTAAATTCGAGCTCGATGGCTTTCTTCAGGTATTCCATTTTATCGGCGACTTTCAGTTTTTTTCACAGTTCGTGGCGAATGACTGGTGAAATTTTCATTGTCTCTCCATACAAGAAAATCGCCTGCGCAACCGTAAATGCAGGCAAGAGGACCTGCAAATATCAATCGTTAAAATTTTGGCCTCTCCTTCCATTCAACTCTGCAAAACAAAAAGAGATACGTTTACCCGACTTTTTGCCCTATTTACATCAGTGGCTGAAATCTCACTCAGTTTTATAAAGTGGTCATCAGGAACTGAAAAAACCAAAAAGCATTTTGTCTGTAGTATTAGTCATACTGCAACATATATCGCACGTGACCATGGGACAACGCTTGGCAACGCTTGTACAATATTGCGGATGCTTGCGAGCTCTTGCGGTGGTCAAAAACGCGGAAAAAAACATTTTTTATTTTCTTTTACAATCCTCATATTGAAGCTAACGATATATCTAGTCGATTGGATGGAATTATTAAGTGAAAAATCCGTAAATCAATGAAAATATCTCTCGTCTACTCTTGCCTAGTATCCGCTCCAGATTACATAAATAGCGAGCTATATACAATAGTGATGGGATATATCAGTAAAAATCCTTACTGATAACTATCAGCAGCTTGAGGTATCTTACTAATAAATATCAATAAATATCAATAACCTCTCCTACTATTGCTTCAGAGCATCGTTTTCAAATTCAAATCTCAGAAATGAGAAATTTTTTACTGAGTTTATGATTTGATTGACTCGTTATGAGCTTTTACCTTCTTTTCCTCGAAAACTTTGGTATAAAGGGTGCGTTATATTTTCGCACGATTTAGATGATCCATTGCTTTTTGAAGCAAGCTTGCCTTTTCTTCTGTGTCAACGTTTGCTGCTCTTTGAATAAATAATCAAATAATTTCCTCGACATTCGTCACATAGATCGGTGGCCGGTTTCGTAGTGGGTAAATTAAGATTCCATAAGTTCCGGAATGAGCGACTTCCCATCTGGCTTAATTCTTATTTGATGTACAGGTAATCTGTAGACAGAAGATTTCGTCTCCGACGATGGGAGCTTCATCACCCGAAAATCTTTGAAATTAGGCATCCAACCTAATAACGGAATTGCAGTTCGTTCCGCGAAGTTTTTGATAAACGTTATCGCCATTTCTTTTGTTTCTTGGCTGATAACGTTCATTTCACGAGTTACTTTGACGTTGCTCAGCTTGTGTGTCCGAGGAACGAACCCTTCGCAATCGAAATGTTTTTTTAACGCGTCGTAACGGCAGTTACTTCGGATGTCGTGCAGAAAAAAGTACATTTTCTTGCAGATGGGCATAGCGCAAAAGGTGTAATTCACTAACAATCGATTTTTTTCTTCCAGCACAGAGTTTTTTTACTGATTTTTGTGAAGTCCATTGTAGAGTGGTGCTCTCTGCTTGACACCAAGTGACTGATCAAAACCAGATCTTCCTCCGATTTTGATAACTTCTTGAATGAATCACGAGTATTGCGCGCTAAGAATTCGGGAATACATAGTTTACACTCGCGCTCACATTACATTACTGAATGGAGTCCATAGAATATTGCACACCTTTGAGCTTCTTCTATATCATCCTGTGAATGCTCAAAACGAACATCACTTTGAGGCGCAGTTAAGGGAGTAGTATACTTTTGAATTACAGAAAATTGATTTTTTTTTATTTTTAATAACTCTAAGCCCGTAGGATTCATGTTAAAACATTATTTTCCATCAAAAGATTTTAGAAGTAGCCGAACCACTTTTGGTGCGCTCGGAGCTTCTAAATAGGTATGTACCAGGGGGACCAAGCTTCTATACCTCCGATGTACTATAGTTTTTCGGAGCGCCTCTGCATTCAAGGACCGAAACTAAAGGTTCGGTGAAGTTGGGGATATGCTTTTCTTTTTTTTATTATAATATTTCGTCATTTTATCTTCGCAACCCTACTTTAAAAATTCTCGAATCAGAACTTGCACATACTGGTGTAAATTAGTGCTTTCGTGTTCAGAACATTTATTCGTCAAGAAGTTTCGTTTTTGCTTCTGACTTTCGTTATCAAGAATTTGCACAATGGTCCGCCAGTGTAACTTCGTACCTAACAAATTGTTCCACGAAATCTGTAGCGTTTTAGTCGACTTCTCTATCTCTTCGTCAATAAAATAGATACACAACCTTCACAATATTGAAGTACATTTTTCACTTTTTGGAAGCTTTCTAGACTGAAGTTTTTGAATTCGTTCGAAAAATATTCATTTTCAATTTGCAGCGTGTCATTCATTTCTTTATCATCGTCTACTGCGATTTCAAGGTCCTGGTCGACAGTTTCACAGACTGTGTTTCCTGTATCGAAAATTTTCGTAACTGTTTCAAGCAACGAATCATCAAACTCTTGGCAATTTCTTCGACGGTTTTTCGAAAATGTCAGATCATAAATTAAAAGAGTCATGAAGTGACTTTGAAATTGCCGAGGTGTAGGGTTGGTGTTACGAACACCAATGCTTCGTATTTATCCAAAAAAATTTTCTAGCCCATCTTGATTTATATATTTGGTTATGACTTCATTAAATTCGTGGTGTGTATTCAATATGTTTAATAAGGATATAAAATTTTTCAAACTTGGTACGCTTTTCTGTTTAGAGCGGTCACCTTGTTCAACGAATTGCATGCGCGCTAATTTTGCAACAGATTATTCCGACGTAGACACATGGTCGCTGATTTCAGTGACCGGCCTGCGCAAAATGACTGATCCGGAAGCATCGCTCGCGTTTATGGAGTCAAACAGATAATTGAATATCCTTATTATTTTTCCAGTTTCTATTTCTTCATTGACGTCGATCCGGACCTCTTTACCGCTGACGGTTGCAGTTACTGAGAAATTTTCATATTGTTAATATTACAAATAGAAACAGTTACTTTAGATATTTCTGTCTGTTCTATAATGAAAAAGATTTTTTACGAACTAAAAAATCTGCCCAAGATTAGAATTCAAATGTCAATTGTTTCCCGAAAATATTTTCTAAGTATATGTATAAACTTTAGCGCTAGACAATTATGTTAGAAGCAGAGTCAAGGTAGTCAAATTCAGATCATTGAAATTACTGTCAGAAACTCCTTCTTCTTTTCGAATTCTGTTCGGATTGTTGATCAAGGTTGATTTTGCTGAAACGTGAGAGGACCCTTGTTCACAAACCGTTCTTACGACAGAGAAACCGTCATTTTGAAGAACCGAGATGTGATCTTGGATGCATCGCATCAGCTGTGGACATTTTGCTTGTCCTGCTGAAAAGGAGTATGACAATGGCAGTTTCATCCCTGTTTTTAAGAATCGGATCAAAAAAACTAGCCCATGATAAGCAACGCAATTTGATCGATTTGTTTCACAATCTTCGAACCCTTCTACTACTTTACTGTTTCTGTCAAATTCCGATTTCAGTTGAATTTCAACCTGCGCAGAAATATAAACCCGCTTTTATTATTTACACTTCACATTATAATACACGACTTTACACTACGATTCAGTTGAAATTCTGCAAAAAAATATCGAATGTAGCTCTAGTTAATTGACAGTGGCATGTTACGCCAAAGTATATGCGAAATTTTTTTTTTTCGTTATTCTTAGTGATTTCAAGAAAGTCAGCATTAAATTCGGTTTAATTTCCATTTGTAAAGGACATTGCAGTAGAGATAGTAAATTGTAATGAATTTTTCTCTGTTTTTGAAATTATCTGAAAATGCCTTTCTGGAAAATGACTTATGTTTTATTTGTCATTCAAGGTTAATTTGTATAATTTTTACTTTCTTCGGAGTAAAAATTTTTTCTAGAAAAACATGTAATAACCTCATCATATATTAATTTGCAGACTTTTTCTGCGTCTTGAAGTTTGTGATTTAAATTACGCAAATGACTCCTGATCAAAGGATTTATCTCGGGTCTCATTTTTATTGCTTTTTGCGCGTCTTGCAATTTTCGAATGGAGGAAATTCCAACAAAAATAGACCTAAGGCAAAGATATCTTTTCTTGCCAACAGTTTTGTAAATTGCCAAAGCTGCACAGAGTTCTTTGGAGGTGTAGCGTCGTCCCTGTATACATATACATAAATAAATAAATAGAAAAGAAAAAAGAATGTATATAATTATATATCCTAATAAATGATCGAAAACGCTTGAAAATCATATGTGTTTAGAAAAGTGTTTCCGCAGAACACGTTGATAGAAACACAATGTATAAAGAATATATTAACAATGTGAAAACTGAGAACAATTTTAAACAAATTTTTGAAAGTTCAAGAAGACAACCGAAAATTTGAACAAAGAAAGTTGTATGAACAAGTTGGTTGGAGAGATAGGAATAAAAAAAGATATGTTTATACAAGATGTACCAAAATTCCTGTGCGAAAAAGAAACTTAATCTTTATTTTTAAAATTCGAGTCAAAAAGTCCTTTTCCACTTTTTACAAAACTCAATATCAGTCGGCCACCACACGTGTACTTCCCCCACCCTGCCCCACCCTGGCTTCCCCCAGGTGGCAGGTGGCAGGTGTGGTGCGTTCTCGTCTGTACTGGCTTAAATGGGAGTGAGTACCCCCTGGCATTAACGGTGCCTGGACTCCCGTGGGAGAGTGGTGGCTATCTTTTGCGATGTAACATACTTCAGTTGCTTACAATTGATGTTTCACTTACAATTGATGCTTACAAATAACATTCCGGGGAAATTTTTTTTTCCAATTGAAATTCGTCTACTTTTTTCGTGCATTGACGCTAGAAATTTTATCGCTACTCCTTCGTTTGCCGATTCTGGCGCAGCAAAACATGGAAGTTTTTTCAACAATCCATTTTCAATTTATACTTTTTTTTTCTTTCAAATTTTTATAAGTTTACGAAACAAATATTTAGAAATAACGTAACATAGAAAATGCTTGAGTAATGACAGTTTTCTGACAAAAAAGCGTATAATGAAAAAAAAAAAATAAATAACTTAGCAATTGCATGAATGGAGGAATGAACTTTTATATTGCAAATATAGCCTACGGAGTGAGATGAGTTGGAATTTGCCAGCTTTTGAAGGAATTTTGTAAACATTGGATGTATTAAAAAACGGGAAAATAATATACCACATTAGAAATGTGGCAATCAAATTCATTTTACAATATAACAGGATCCAACTGTCCCTAATCATCATGACTTTCATGAATGTCACAACCATCATAGTGGCCTTCATCATTGTCACCTTCGTCATTTCCCCTTTCATCGACATTCCTTTCTTGTGGCTCTTCATGGTGAGTAGATGCCCGTGGACTGAAAATAGGATTCTCGTCTACGAATAGAAAAAGTTTTAAATAAGAAAAATATCACAGTTAAATTCGATTTTTGTTTGATGACAAATTACTCTGCACTTTACCATAGTAAAATTCAGCATCGTGTGTCAGGTCGTTCACATACTCCTCCATTATTACTTTTTTGAAGGAATTTTTTACAGACAGCCCTTTGTCTAGGTCTTTCCAAAGTCGGTTCATCTTTGTTTTTGGAAGTTGGTATACGAGTTTCGGAGTTATATAAAATTTTTTCTTTTCACCCAACTTAGTCAAATCCCTCACAGCCCTCTCGTGAATGAAAATAAACTTTTCTAGATATTAAAAAGGAATTTTAGCAAGGTATTAAAATCATGCGTGGCTAGCAATTTTTATATCAAATATTTTACTGCTTAGTCGTCTCATTATTTTCATCGTGGTTCTCATCAGCATTCAGACATAAAGATGCTAACCAAGCAAATTCCACAGTGAAGGCTTTATTCTCATTTTGTGCCTTACGATCGATTCGATCGTGTCTCCGTTTACTGTCATCCTCCCTATCTTATTATAAATTGAGAACTCTGTCGGGGTTACTCCCTGCAACCATATTGCAAAGTAGTTCTGCAGTAGTGTATGCAAGTGAGCTTTAGCAACAACCGAGAGTTTATCAGTAATTTGTCGGAAGGCGGTTGCAATTGCGTCTTCGCACAGAAAGCTCAAAGCTATTAAATCGCATCGAGCGGTAGCGATTTCAATAGCCAACGCATCTTTTTCGCGAAGCAGTTCCTTCATGCGCTCGTTTGTCAGGAACTGCGCGTTTATCATCTACTCCGAAAGAAAATTGATATATTTTTTTTTCATCATTATGGCCAATCAGTGTTGATTCAAGCTCGGTTGTGAGCTCCCAGTGAACTTACAGAGTTCTGTTAACTTCAAAAATTTTACTCCGGCCCCCTGAGGTCGTCAGTACGGCCCTGTTGCTGTGAGCCCACATGCCATATTACACAGACTCTACTGTAGAAGTTTGACAAAGGGGAAGTTTACAATGCTCTGTGAGCCCACAGAGACCTTAAGCGTAGGGTTTGTGTGAACTCAAAGTGAGTTGAATGGTTGACTGGATTGTTTTGAAGGCATTATTATACATGTATACAGAGGTTTACAGTATTTTTCTGCACCCATTAGGTAACCAATGTATACTTGGCATCGTCCGCGGTTATTTGAATCCTGTCAATCACATTTATTGACAGTGAACATTCTCCTGCCATTTTTCGCAAAAATTCAGTATCAAAAAACATGAGGGCTGACTTTTCCTCATCTTTAACAAACTTTGTTGAAAAAGACCTCTTGGAACACCGTAGGGCATTCGCATAGTCATCGCTTGTTATTGTTTCATGAAACCTCCCAAGATCTTGAACAGCAAGTTTTTGTACACTTTTGTGCCAATACCGCATGCTGCTCACAAAATCTTCGAAGGGACGCAAAAATAGACGGAATTTCATATCTGCAAAAAATTTTACAGTTCTCGAAGTAAAAAATGAATAAGAACATTAAGGGGGTGTTCTGTAGTAAAATTTTCAAAAAATTGATTTTTTTTTTGCATTTTTCAACAGGTAATGTTGTTATCTATCGTATGAAAAAAGGTCTTTGATGAATTCGGACCGGAAAGTCATTTGTAAAGGAGGTTTCGTCACGCGCTCCGCCGAATTTCCACAGTACTTTCAGCGCGTTCACGGCGCGCCGTGTTTGGCGGCTTTCCATCTCTTTTGTTTCAATCTGTAGGTATGAGAATGAAAAAATGTCCTACGTCTAAAAATAGCTTGATTTCACCTTATCTCATCTTATTTGTCTGTCTAATTATACACCTGCAGACCTCAGTTGTAAAACCGTTCTCAACGCGAAAACTTACAAGCGTCACGAAATACCGTTCTCAACGCGAAAACTTACAAGCGTCCCGAAATCGTTGTTTTAAAATCCTCGTGGATTTTCGAGTTTACTTGTCATTCCAGTCATGGATAGAAAGGTTCGCGATTAAAACGAAGCAATAGTTATTGGAAACGGCCTCGAGAAAAATATACTGGACCTCCTAAGACTTCCACCACATACGCGAGCACATCGGCGCGTAAAATGTTGAGTACTGGAAAAGCGGATTACAGTGTCGACAACAACAGCAGCTACAGTTGTATTGATTTCTTTTTGGTTTTCTCAGCACTTGCTACATATGTTGTTTGCAAGGAGTGCCACGGGACAGTGAAATTTGTGCAAGGAGTGCCACGGGACAGTGAAATTTGAGAAAAAAAAAAGCGAGGCCTTGGCTTTTCTGTGTGCGTGACTTGTAAGTGCGGGCTCAAAGTTTTCATTAATTCGTGTCCATTAGTGAACAATGCCTACGAAATAAATCGCCGAATTGTTTTTGTCATGCGGCTTTTAGGATTCGGTCTAAAGGGACTCAATCTGTTTTGTGGTTTGATGGATCTGTGCATGGGCCTTTCAATCTCCGTGTATTATTCGTGCTTGAAGGGTATTTATGATACGGCGTCGTCGATTAATGAGTGTTCCACTAAACAAGCAGTTTCCGAAGAAAAAAACTTGAACAATTCGATAAATTTGACTGTTTCCGGTGATGGAACGTGGAAGAAAAGAGGGT
>JAPYZL010215518.1:0-28407 GCA_030522825.1 Platygaster orseoliae | reverse complement strand
GAGTACCAACATAACGCCACCAAAAGATCAAAAATCGAACATACGTAGCCCGCGAAAATTCAAAATTCGCGATACTTTTTGAACAAACCTCGTAGTGTGCCGTCATCAGTCAGCTATCAGCCATCAGCCGTCAATAATAAATTATATAAAGTATTCAATAGAAGCAATTTCTATATTACCTAATATCAAATATGTTTAATAACAAATTATGTTTAAGTGTATAAAAGTAGGACGTTCCAACACTTTTCACGTATAATGTGAATGACATGAAAAAACATGTATCACTATTAATTATTATTAACTACTATACCTTTCATGAAGGTACTATTAATCACTTTTTAAAAATATACAAAATAGTGAATACTACTGTTGACTACAAATATCTATTGACATTATTGGACAAAAAGTTAACTACTATTCATAGAGGTGAATGGTCTAAATTCTTTCGAGTGAGAATCCTGCGAATCAAGTTGGAGTGAAAATTTGACTCAAAAGGAGTGAAAATTCAATCGTTTTGCAGTGATACTTCACTTGAAAAAAACAAGCGATCATTGAGCATAAGTTTTTTGAGTGAATAAAGATGAGAGATTACAATTTTCACTCTCGTTGTATTTGCAAGATTGTCACTCCAATCAAGTGGAATTCCACTCCAAGGAATTTAGAAAAAGTGTCAATACTCTTGAAAACAGTTTTTCTGTTCATTTTCAGGTTCAGGTTTTTTCGGAACAGATTCGGAATGAAGGGCTAATTATGAGATTAAAACAATTCAGAGTAAGTGCTTTTTGAACCAATGGGCCAACGATCTGAAGTTTAAAAATATCAAAGATATAAAGACATATTTTTAAGTATCCATTTACGGTGAAATTGTTTGTTTACGTCCATGCTTCAAACGGCACTTGCAATAATAAAAGTAAAGTAGACCATAGTATAGTATGAATCGTTGAATGGAATCGCTATATAATGACTGTTATTTGAATGAAATCAAATGTACTTTACAATGCAAATTGCTTTGATTTTCTTCATCGCTTTTGCATTATTAAATAGTCATGCTAGATTTACTACGCCTTGCACTTTACGTCTATTTAAATATTTTATGTTCTCACTGTTTTTATATTATTACGTTGCGTTTCAATAAAAATTTTTATACTTTTGATGGGATGACTCTAAGTATATGAGTATGCTTGTTCAGAATAATTATTGGCAACGAAAGTTTATTTTCCCATCGCCATTCAATATTTATATATTTTTATCTATATTACATCATTGTTTATAGTCTTAAACTTTTGAAATAATAATTTTCGTAAAATGCGTATGCTTATTTTTCAGAACGTAGAAAAATTGCATTCCAATTTTTATCATTCCTTTCTGAATTACTTTCAATTTTTTTTTATTATACATGTACTCACATAAAAAATGAACAGCAGTAAAATTCTCTCTACTAACTGTGAAAAGAATATTGAATGAAGTACATTGCAGTTCGATTCAGAACTATAAGCTTTTCCTGCATCGTTGAATGAAATTTAATTTAAAATAAGTTTCGTATTTTCAACGAAATAGAAGTTTCATCTTTTTTTTTTTTTCAAATCAAAAAATTATTTTTTTTTTTTCAATCATGGGCTATATTATTTTATCAATTGTGTATGTACATAATAAATATAATCTATGACATAGACTGATTATTGAATTCGCTACATAATTTCACTGTATAAGTTTGTTCAGAAAAAATTCACAATTCTATTTAACTGTGTCATGCAAACAAACAATATTTGAAATGATTTTCACTTCAATATTCTTTTTTTACTCAATTTCAATTCTCTTATGAACATTACACGTGTTATTAAATATTTTGAACAAAAATCTAATATATCATTCTTCTTCGTTCTCTTTCGAAAGCACGAACGTTTCTTGATCAAATTTACTCCGCGCACTTTATCGATCTCATGCCCGACGTTTTCCGCCGTGAATTTCAAAAACTGGAAAAACGTTGGAAGAGGAGCATAAATTTCATTGGCATTTCGAGGAAAAACGTTCATTGCGAAATTGCAAATAACGCAACGTGATGTGTTCGAAGTCTGTCCAAGGCAACGTCTGGTTGTAAAATAGAGACGTGCAGTTGTCACGCTGTCTTTCTTGGGGCCAAAGAGAAAGTGCGCTATGAAATATCATTACGTTCTATTGCTTTACACTTTATCTTATCAAATTCCTTTTACGATTAAGCTCTTAAGTAAAATCCACTGTCGCGCGTGTCGCAAAAAAAGTAGTATTGTACGCCTTCATATTCCATTCCGCAATTCTTGGTTACACGGAAGAAGAGAATATATTTGCGGAGTTTTCATGGGTCGATTATGCTTTATTATTCATGAAAATCTTCAGTTTAAAATTTTTTCCCCTTTTTTGTCGATTATGAACGTATTATGAAAATTATTAGGTTATTTGTTTGTTTGTTTGTTTGTTTTTTTTGATTCACAGGTTTCTCTTTTAATTTAAATTTAATTTAAATTCAGATAAATTATCAAGGGTTCGTTTGAAAATTTAGGAAATTCATTTCGATAATTCATGATTTACATTTTCTTTCGATTAATGATTCAATACTCGATAGTGTGTGTTGCAGTAGTTTTTTTATTTCGATTCGTAAGTGAGATAAATTTGGAAATTAAATGCAATTGAAAGTACTCGAAAAATAGTCGATAAATAGGTACTTCATTATGAAATTCAACAATCATCGCAATAGTGCCTCTCGAGTTTACTTTGTTCAAAATATTGGTAACACTGACGTTAGGTATAGGTATACATAATTGTTTCAAGTTGGAATAAAGGAGGAAAGTAAGTTAGAATAGACTAGTTATTGAAATAAATCAGTGCTCAAATAATTTATATTTTAATGTTTAATAAAAAGACGTTCTTCAATTATTTTTCGACTAATAGTTGACACGATGAATGATATGAAAAAACGCGTCGGCATAATAATCGCTGTTAACTACTGTTAGTAACATTAAGGCAATATTATTTGATATTTTACAAAACAGTGAGCACTTTTTATTCCTTTATCAGACTATTGATACTACAAATTAATTCAATTCATAATGATTAATTTTGTCTATATAAGTGAAGAAGTAATTTTTGGAAGAAGTATTTTTCATGCGGGTTGTGAGTTTCATTTCAAGTTATCAACTGAGGATGAATTTATTGTTACACTTTTTATAATCTCACAATTCTTAGATTATAAAATTTCGTGAAACTTTAATTCAATTTTTTCAGAATATTAAAATGCTGCCATATCTCGACAAAGTCTCATTTTGACGAATGTATGAGAAAATTCAATCGCCAACGATTTTTAATGTATGAGATTTCTTCTTAGTCAAACAGATCTAACGAGATGCGACCTTAATCGACGATGACCGAGGACCCTCGTTATCTGGCGTTCTAATTGTCAGGGACGCGAGAATGCGAGCGTGACAAAGGGAGAATTCACATTCTTAGACGCGTTTTTACAGATCAAGTGATTGATTGAAATTTGCATTAAGGTTGCATTATTTATTGACGTTTGTAAAGCGTCTTGCGTTCTTATGGTGTTTTTTGTTCTACGTTTACTGTGTGTATGTCCCTGCTGAAAAAAAAAGATGTAAAATGATCGAGATTTTTTATTCGATCATTTTTCATCGTATATCAACACGTTATCGACAAATTTTTCTTAAAAAAACTAATATTTGAGAATTGCGCAAGCCCATTAGAGCCATGTAAAAAACGATATAGAAGTATATCAAATAATAATAACACATTTTGAATTTTATACAGTTTTTCATTATACAGGGTGTATTAAATAAACTGTGAGGTTTAAAGCTTTTTTTTTTAAGACACGGATAAATTAAAATAAAAAATCGCGCATGTAATCATGATATGCAATGATGTCAAAAAATTTTGCATGGCACTAATAATACTGTTAATACTTTTTACAATGCACGTCAATGGATTGCGCAAACATTATCGTACGATTCACGATTTTGCATCAAGTGCAATTTCATCGTTACGATTTCAATGACACCGACATTCCACATTTTATGCCAGTAACCTGTATAAACGCTAGTTACTATGATACATATTATAAAAAATGGACTACAAGCAACTCTAAATTTATTTCGTCTCATGGCGAAAAAGTAGTATACATAACGGTTACCTGATGAAATGTACATTTCAAAAAACTTGTTTTTAAGTTATAAACTGACTATCAGAAAAATCAGAGAAAATCACCCCCTCTGAGTATTTGCCGCCTTTCTAAATTGAAAAAGGCTGATTTTTCACGTTTTTTCAATCTTTAAATGAAATAAACATTTTGACGATTTTTTTTTCTTCAAGCAAAAACCGTGAAACTTCACTTTGAAAATCAACATTTTTGAATACTTTTATACATGAATTGACAGTCGTGGACTTCAAATAGCCTGAATTATCAATTCAGTATTCTGTTTTATTTTTGAAAAAATCTAAAATTTGTATATGTTTAATTTGATCAAATGTTCGGAAATTTTAATTGAAAACTCCGATATCTGAATTTCAGATGTAAGAAACTCATAGTCCTAAAATATTTGAGTATAATTATTATAATGTGGATTTAAATTTCTTACCCAGCAATATACAATACAGACATCATAACCTCTGCTTCCAATGCATAATTCGAAATTGATCGTTTGAATAAATATGTTTTCTTAAGTATGTTTGTGTTAAATCCAAAGTATTTAGAAAACTCAAAACTTCTTTATTGACATTATTATAAAAATTTTGAAAATAATAATTGAGAAAATTGGTGAAACAACTTAAAAATTGACTGAATAAAATTTCTTCAACGTATCAACTCTCCGACAAAAAATCGAAGAAAATCACGCCTCTTGAATGTTTTCCGCCTTTCGAAATTTCCAACCAACTCAGGTGATCAATCAGTTGGCCGATTTGTTAATCCAAAACCCGCAATAAAAGTTTAACGTTCGCGATCGGTTCTAAAACGAGGCAAAATGTCTGCATATACGTGTAATAATACGGCAATTACCCTGTTACGCAGAAACGGGCATTCTTAACGCACAACTTGCGATTTTAAAGTTCGTGAACTCGAGTGCTTTCACTCGTGAGTCACGTTGTCAAGGCACTTGACTTTCGAGTTTATATCGAGCCGCGCCTCGACTAATGCTAAGCGTTATGGCGCACGACCGTGCAAGATTGTTCGGGTTGACTTGTTGAATGACAGGAGTAATTGGTCAGTTATTTGTTTGACTTGAGGACAAGGCTGAAACCATGGCGGTTTCGAAACAATCGCTTTTCATGTTGATTGTAATGGCGGTTACGGTGGTTCCGGCTTTTTGTTTGTAAGTGTGGAGACTTGTTAAGTTTGTAGGGCTGGAAGAGACTTGGTTAGTTTCAACAATATTGTTTAGCAGTGAAAAGAAAGGTGAAAGGGAAGAAGAGGTTAACTTTGAGTATAACTGCAGTGGAAGTTTGTTTATCAACAGAACTACAAATGTATTTTGGGGATGATTTCCATTTAAAACACTACATTTTAAGGCATTCTGTTTGAAGAAAGATTTTTCGGTTTGGAAGAAACTCGTTACTTTAGAGTATTCAAAAAGATAAAATTCGTCATTTTTTGAAAACGTTGTATTTGACTGAGTTTTTGTAGGATGCGTTGAAAAACTAACTATAAGAATAATTATTCATGAAAGAAAGAACAGTAAAAATAGACTAAAACACTATATTGAATGTGCATACAATGACAAAAGAAAATGCTTCATGCCTAATGTAAGACTCGAGTGTCTTGGAATGGCAAAGAAAGTTCGATTCACGTAGTAGAAAGAAAAAAAAACTTTACAAAATCACATTGTTAAAAATTTGAAAATTGAATAAAGAAAGAAACATTTACTATATGAATATTTATACATCACTGTACTTTCTTAGACATCTAAACTTTGGTTCATAAAGATGTATAAGTTCGAAAAAGTTACATTCTGGCACCAGCGATAGGGTAACGCATTACATTTGTTAAGAAAAAACGGCTTTATTTACATGTTTTTTTTCGGCATTCTCTTATTTAGTGTACAATTTTTTAGTTACTTATTTTCAAATTTCAATTCTTGTTTTAAAGACGTGATGTGTGCTAGTTTTTTAGATTTTCATTTGTAAGTATTGAAACTCCGTCCTTGATATTTTCTAATGACAATATATGCGAATTTTGTAGTTTTTCTTGAAAGATTAGTATTTTTCAGCGCAATATAATTTTGACTATGAGTTTTTTGGAAATTAGTGTTTTCGAACTGTATGTTTGAACATTACCTGAAGTTATGGAAGAAATATTCACATTATCGTTGCTTAAATGTTTGAATTTTGTGATTTCCATAACGAGTTCATTACACCTAATCAGATATTGATAGTTCTAACACTTATTCCTGTAACATTCATTACACTTATCACACTTATCGCTCTTATCATATTGTTTTGAGACTTATTCTCACATTTATTTTGAGTTTTGTTACTTTTTGTTGTATTTTTAAATAAGACTTCAAAGCGATTTCGTAATATTTGATAACTTTAAAAATATTTGAACATTTGTCGCAGCAGTAAACAGTTTTTACACCTAGATTCCAGTCTACATTAATGTTTCAAATATAACAACATAATATATTATTTATTATTTTATAAACCATATAGTTTGGTTGAATCGATTTAAGAAAAATTCGAATGTATTGGTTTTAGATCATTTTCATTTATTGATGTTATAAAAAATCATAGTATTTTTGAACACTGTGTTTATATTAAACATTCTATAAATTTTGTAGCTATCGAATCTAACCTATGAAAAATTCTATTGCTCATAATTTTTTCTTGATATTTTAAATTCATTTTTCTCAAATTGTATCACATGATTTTTCATATGTTTGAACTTAAATTGTTTTGATTATTCATGATTTTAGAGCAATTTCTATTTAAAGAGTCTGTAAACGTTTCAAATACTGTATATTTCGACTTATGAGTTACTTATCGTTTGCGAGTGAAATTATGTCCATGATATTAGGATCAGCAGTTTTAGATAAGAGTTATTTATTAGGCATTTCCTCAGAAACAAATAATTATTGGAGAACGAAGTATTCCTTCTTCAATATATTTTTATTGTGGATCTAAAGATGAATAAATTCTATTGTACATCTAAAAGAATATGCAACATCTACCTAACATTTAAACAATGTAATTATCATTTTTTTTCATTCCTTACGTACTTTAAAAAGTTCATAATATTATCTGACATTCTATCAACAATGCCGAAAGACTGAAAGTTCAGCTATAAATCATTCAATTTCATTTTTTTAATGTTCTGTTAGAATTGTTCTATAGCATAATACAAAGATTCTTTAGGTAAAATTTTTTAGATTACAATTTAATTCAAATGCTTTCTTTTCCATAATATTATTATCAATTTTTATTGTTTTTCTGGCAACTTGTATCGTATTATAATAGTATATTTACATAGTCGTACATAGTCGTGAATGTCGTGATCGCACGTTTTGGAAAATAGGGGTGTTTTCGACCGAGGCGAAGCCGAGGTTCGAATTCTATGAAGCTGATAAAATCTTTTGAAACCCATTTATTTATACGACTCAATGGTCGATAAAGGATATTTAGTGTTGACAGAGTGATCAACCCATCCCCTTTTCTCTCACAAGATTTGAAAGAAGTTTATGATTTTATGCAATGTTTCGAAAGTATATGTACGATTTATATACTTTTTTTATATGATTCGTCGATGAATTGTTCTTACGATCAGTAGAAAATGATGGATCATACTTTTATAAGAAAATTTTATATAAACAAATTTTACTAAAAGTTTGATTAATTTATTTAGATCAAAGGTAGAAAATAAAAAAAAAAACTTATCATGCATTTTACTTGAGAAAATTTGTTTGTCCCTACCGATCGTATTATTTATATAATATATTATATTGATTTGAACTGAGCAATTCATAGTTGTTTCGAAATTTGAATACACCAGATTATCCGTCACACATAATTTCTCGTTCTTTTTTTTATTCATTTATGAAATCACAAAACTTTTTCTCCAACACGTACTTCCCACACTCATTGAACCCCATAATGTACCAGAGTCAAATCGATTCTTGGAAGAAGTGACTCAAAACATTTTCGACCCATTCAAACACCTTTTTATCTAAGAAAATACGACAGTATTAACTTAATTTATGTCACTAAATACAATAAAATAACAGCAATGACGGAATTTCAACGAGACATTTCTTTTCGCAATATTAGGTCAACTTGTTTTTGACATTCTCATGTTAATTTTCATGCGAAATGTACACCTCGTGTTGTATGTACGAGAATGATTGTTGAGAATCAGCGAGACCTTGTTCTAGACGTTCATTAAAAGGCAAAATAGTGTTGCGAAAACCATCCTTGCATTACTTTTACGATCACTCTTTCATTGACGGACAACTTCACACTGTTGATATTGGCCACATCTAAATTCAACATTATTTCTTAGGTTATGAAGAATGATTTTATGAGCATGAAGTGTTGCTAATCGATTGATTCTTCAATGTTTATTGCCACCATAAATAGCAATGTTTACTGTAACTTTGGACTGTATAGAAACGTTGTAATGCTAATGGAATTTGGCTTTTTCGTGGGATAAATTGTCAGGTCAGAAATTTTGCATATTAAAGTGACATTCTGTTTATTTTTATGGATCAATCGCTCTGTAGTCTGTATCACAAATAAAACAAAATGATGATATAATACATAGGTATATTATAATACATATGTGGAGAAGTTGTATTAAAAATCTGAGAAACGATTTGCTAAAAGTGGCCAAATATGGTTTGTTTAGTAGATGTGTAGAGTATAGAGTGCAAACATACTTGAATTCATAAAAAGACAAAAATAATAAAATTACCATCATTTGAAATCGAATTTTTTCAGAAAGAGACTTACTACTGGAAAACGAGGAAAAGAACCTTTTGAAATTTGAATGGCCTAGCGTTTTTTTCACTTTTGATTTTTTATGTCTTCTCGTATTTCGGATAAGAAAACAATTCTATTGAATAAAAAAGGTTTTACTGATTTTTACTACTTGTGAACTCGGAAAACAGTGTATAGAGTATGACTGAATATTTTATTTTAAATGTGATTCTGTTATTCTGTACAGAGTTTTTTGTTGCCAAGAATTTCTCAGAGCTGTATCAAGTTATTCGAAAAAACTTTTAATCTCCTATGAAAATGATGCAAATTTAAAAAAAGAATTTGATAATATTCGAACACTTATATTTCGACTTTATACACCATCTGATATTTTAGAAAAGGAAAAAAAAATATTATGTAGAAACTTTTATGGCTTCTACTAGCTGTATAATCTTATTTAAACTGCACATGTCTTACTGAATTTTTTGTCTAAAAAGTTCTTACTTACAAATTCTGTACCAATATTTTATTGTACACAAAACTACTGGTGCCTATATAAGGAGTTTGAAGAAATACCTAAATCTTGAAAATTAAGTCAATATTAGCTCGAAAAATATATCTTCAACTTCGCATTTTTTGCCTCTGATTTTGTACGTCATTTGACATTTCAGATCAGAAAAAAACTCTTTTCAATGGATGAAGTTTTTATTGTTTTTATAACCTTTAAACTTGGACCAAAAGTGCCAGTGTCTTGCTGAACATTATGATTCAAAAAACGTACCTACATCTATACGTTCTATACAAAATTTCACCAGGGAAAAAAAAAATTAAACACAATCAAAGATTTATGAGAAATTTTTGGAAAACACTTTAATTTTTTTTTAAATCGTATAATTATCTAAAATTTCCGGAATCGGAACTTTAGTAATATTGATTCAATTACGGATTTTTGTTTGTCTGTAACTTTACACATTATTTATTGTTTGAAATCAGTAATCAACTATATTGAATAAATTAGGTTTTTCCGGCTTCAACTTCCTGTAATCTCTGACCCAAACTTTAAATTTTTCTCTAAAAATTTATATTTAGAAAATAAAATTCTACAGATTCTTTTCAAAATGTCATTACCGGAAAAAATTGAAACCTGTAAAAGCATTTCTACTAAAAATTTATTATATTCCTTAAATTTTGTTAGTGTCAAAAAAACGATTGTTTCACCTGAGAAATTCAGCGTAGTTCATTCTTGTTGTCTATGACTCTATGCATTTATCGACACATATATTAGAACACGTAATTTAATAAATTATGTTTTTTTCCCTGCTTCTAAATTTGGAGTGAAATATCACTGTCTGGTACGAAATTTTTGTTTAATGAGCGTTCTGTTTAAAATTCATCGTAAAATAATCGTTACAAAATACGATAAAAACAATAATAGTTAATAAATTCCCTTTTATTATAAAACTTTGTCATCAATAAAATATTCCACTTTTTTAGGAATATAATGATACCTTATTACAGTCCACTTTTTTTAATTGAATTTTCTTAATTATCTGGCATTATTTATCACTAGAAAAAACCCATTATCTGATTTTTTTTATTTTGTATTGTATACTAGAATACAATACAAAAAGTTGCTTATGATGATTCAGCTTTCTTTAAAAATTTTGTAACAATTTTAATACTGTAATATTCTACGGCACCCAACAATATCTCAACACGTTCACACTTTTTTCACTTCTTATTTTTTGTATCACCTGGCATTTAATATCCGAGGTAAAAATCGTGAAAAAAAATCCGGTTTTTTTAATCACCAGTATCAAACTTACCATTCTATTTTCAAAAACGAATTCTAAGTGTATTCTTTCAAAAGTTTTAACGTTTATTAAATTACTCAACACCGTATGATTTCCATTACAAAATTGACGTTACTTTCGAAAATTTCGAAGATATGATGAGAACTCAGGAAGAAATCATCGACACATATTCCCTGATTAGAAAATCGCTCAAAATCAGCGTTACGCAATCACGTTTCCGGAAAAACGATCGGTCAATTTGTTGCCCCGCGGCGCCACGAACAGTGATTCGACGCGATTAAACTTTCTTTCCGGGATCCGTTGGTCGCGTGCTCGAGTCTTCCCCTCATTATTCGTCATTGTTTCGCAACGTGGGCACGAATGATTACCATCGAAGGTTAGTTTCGAGCCATCGGCAATGTTTGTTTGTCTTCGCCAGCCAAATGTTGCATGCTGACCTCGAGGCACCTGCGAAATGCCGCGCCGTTAACAATCAATTTAATTGGCATTGGTGCTTTCGCGGACTTCAAATGTTAATCAAATATCAATTAATTAAACGTTCATTGCGATCGGACGTCGATTATTACACAGGCGCAATTGGTATTCAATCGAGGAGCTTACAAGTCTTATGTAACAGGAATAAAAGTCCAGACGTTTTCGTCTAATTAGGACATTGAGCTGCCGTGTTTATTCAGAAAAGCGAGAGTTTGAGATTGCAGGTTTTTTTCGTAGTCGTGATGAGCTCCATTAGTTTGACGTGTTGTTTTTGTAATTACAATTGTTATCGATGAAGAAGCGGGCTTGAGATGTTGATTTTTGTTTTTCTCGTTGGGGATGAGTAGAGTTTCTGTCATGCACGTGTTGTAAATGGACATAGATGTCTGTTTCGTTTGATTGAGTGATTGAGAATCAATACATTGTGGTGTAGATAATAGAGATGTTGAAGAAACCTTTTTAAAAAAATATCACGGAAATGGGAAAAAACTATACATTTTGTGGACTATTATTTTACAAAGTTTTTTAATTAGGTAAAAAAAATGGGTTTCTTAGGTTTAAAGTTTACTGAATTATACTTTGAAACAAACAATGACTTGGGAAATTTCAAAATTTTCATTAAAATGTGTCTAATAAGTGTAGAGCATTTCCTAAAAAGTTTTTAGTCATACATACATTAGATTATTATAAGATGAATTAATAAAATCAAATAACTTTTCAATAAAAAATAATGGTATATAATATTCATTTTTTTCGTACTTTTTCACACATGCTTATTTTTGACTCATACGCAAAATACTCAAATTGATTGAAAATAAAATAAGCATTTCAATGCCTCTGAAACATCCCGGTCACGGATCTTCTTTCGCGAGTCACCAATAATATTATGATGTTTTTTATGAATTTCCTTCACGAGCTTCTGCATATTAATTATACTAATTGTGTGCTGCATGAATTTCTGTTTCAGCGATGAGGCGCAGCCAATTAGGAACGCTGGTTTTTAAAATGATTCGCTCCTTCTTCGTCCTGTGCATCACCGTTCTACCGATTTTACGATGTCACAAGGTAAAATTTTACTCTTTTTCAGAACGATTCATCTTTGCCCGACAATCTCTCTAACATGTTCAATGCCGAAAAAAATATTATCAAGCTATATATGTATTGGAATATGGCATTTAAATTTATTAACATTCGTGGAGTATCCGATGTTTGATGAGGTTGATTTTTATTACTATTTCTTTCTGAGCGTATTGATGTAATAATAAACATGAAATTCAGTCTTAATTATTGTGTTTTCGGTGTGAAAAAATGGAAAGGGCAGCAGTTTTAATTTGTTAAGCTTCAAGGTATATGGTCTACCGGAAAATACATTAAAATTAGTTGTAGAGTCGAATAAAAATGTCCCCAATAGTTCACGAGCTCTCTATACTTAAACAACCGAAAATCGATTTCGACATCAAATATTATAATTTTTTTTTTAATTGACAAATTAGAAACCCTTTTTTACATTTTGAGAGAAAAAATTTTTCAATTCTTACGTAGTACAGAATGCTCAAAAGAGGTTATGTCTTTCTAGAAAGTTCTTCTATTCTTGAGGTGGTACTAAATAATGTATATCTGTAAATACGAGCTCCTAAAATTTTTAAATTCTCAAAAATCGCACTCAAGTATGCTGAATGCGAACATTTTTTGTAATTGAATTTGTCTTTTGCACGAAATGTCGTAAATATTTTTTTAGAGATTACAATAAAGTTTCGTTATGAGTAATACATGAAAATCTTTTAGAATTGCAACAAAAAAACTAATTAATATATTATAATGTTAAAATGGCTAAAAAATTTTTAAAACTAATGAATAAAAAATATAATCCAAATTAAAAATAATTTCACTCTGCATAATCTAGAATTCCAAGTTTTATTTTTCTTTCAAATGAAATGGCATTGTTTAAATTTTAGAAAGATTCTGAAACTGTAGTGTGATGTATTTAAAACCTGATAAAATAAAAACTCGTTAAAATGTAAAATAATTTTTTTAAGATGAATAATCCCTTGTAAACCCTTTCAAAACGTAACATTTTTATAGACACAGATTTTTCGAAATTCCTTCATATCATTCGAAATTGGTCGTTATTTATTATTTGGAAAAAAATTTTTTTTATGGTAAATAATGAAGAATTCCCATCTTTACATGGCTCCTTTTGTTTTCATGTTTTACTATCGTAATGAATTCATCAATTTGAAAGTCATAGCTCTAAGGAATTTAAAACCAGACATGGAAAATAGCAGAACCGAAATCATTGGTTTTATTTTGAGTGATCTAAGTAGTAAATATTTATAACAAATTTCGTACTAATCAGTTATTAATTGCATAAAAAAATGTTGTTTTTGAGAAGAAATCAGTTTTTTCTGACTGATAAGCATACATAAATTCTTGTTCTTTTCAGATAAAAGAACATTTCTACTAAATAGCAAAAAGATATTTTCAACACTACAGGGAGAAAACCCATAAGTTCTCACGAGTACCAAACCTCACAGTATTACGAGAATTATAGACAAAGTACCGTTGCCGACCATTTTCCCGAATCCGTTTTCCCAAATAGTCTTTTTTTCGAACGGCCATTTTCCCGAAGAACCATTTCTCCGAACGGCCATTTTCCCGAAAAACCATTTCTCCGAACGGTTTTTTTCCCGAATCCGTTTTCCCAAAGGGTTGTCGATTTTCCTGAACGGGAAATTTTCCTATCAGCCTAATGTCTAGTAATGCCGTGATTACGCCCTTACAATTTTTTAAATTTAAAATTGTAATAAAAATTTTCAATTAATAAATCAAATTTGAAAATTGAATTTTTTAACTAATTTGAAATAAAATTTCAAGTTAATTAAAAATTCAAATTGTGAAATTAAAAAACTAAAAAAAAATTTACAATTTTTAAACTACAAATTTTTACCATGACTTTTTTTATTGAAGACTCTTATGAAATTCATAAATGTATACAATTGAAATAAAAGTGAAATTCCAACCGAAATTCGGGAAATAATACTTTCGGGAAAATTGTCGTTCAGGGAAAAATACTTTAGAGAAAATAGCCACTCGGGAAATAATACGTTCGGAATAATGGCATTTTGGGAAAATAGTCGTTCGGGAAAATGACCGTTCGGGAACTTGGATTCGAGAAAATGACCGGGAATCACAAAGTACTAAACTTTTGAATTCTTGTTACAGTTCAACTGAAGAATCAACTTTAAAATAATTTTTGATTTTCCTTTCATAAAACTTGTAGCCTAGTACATGACTATCATTTTTCTTTCGAACGATTTCTAGGTAACAGGTATTTTCACACTTTCCATAGGACTTACATGCAAAATCTATGAAACATATTTTTTCAATAACTTTAATTCATTTCCGCCTAGTCGTTTCATGTAAATCTTACGTTGATTAGGAAGTGATGGTAAAGAACTGATCCAGTTGCACTTCCGCGTCTGCTTACGGAGCGGCTAAGCACGCTCGTCTAGCCATTCAAAGAACGAACAGTCAAACCGGAATCAACGCTTTATGAGCAGTGCTTGAAATGTTCCCTCCTCGCGGCAGGAAAATGGGATTGCCGCGTGAAAAATTAATCGCCTCGCACAGAATTGCCTTCTCCGCGAAATCTGGGCCGACTTTTATTCACTTCCGAGGTCTTAACTAAGGACGAACTCGAGTAATAATGAAAAATACGAGATTTGGAGCGACGTAACACGAGAAAATTTACCGTCTCGATTACCAAGCATGAATGATTCGAAATAGAAAGTACTGGTCGCGAGATTCGATTGAGATTCATTGATGGTTGAGGCGGTAATTGGATTCGTCTGTGAAGCATTTCCGCGGTTCTTATACAGCTAGTGTGGAAATGTTCTTTCGCTTATTTTTGTGGCCATTAAGGCGGTCTCCTTATCTAGAAGTTTCAATAAAATTGATTTTTTTTGTTCCAATTGACAAAACTGTTATTAGAGAATATTGTCGCAAAATGTTTCAGTTCATATCGGAGTATTTTACATGATACAGTTGCATGAGCGAAGGCAGGGGGGGAAGGGGGCGCTGCCCTCCCCTGAATGTTCATGAATCAAAAATTTATACTGTCCGAGTCAGGGGCGTTGGCAGCAAAAATTTTCGGTAGGAGTTTTTCGAAAAAAAAAAAAAAAAAAAAAAAAAATACACATATAATGAATGTCCTTCAGGGTTTTACCTTTTTTAATCCTTAAAGATGTGGTTACAAGTGTACGATTTTCCAATTTTTTTCGAGTGAAAAGTTGTATATTTTTTAATGTTTACATAATTTGTATTGGAAGTTGATTTTTGTGGTTTTCAATTAGCTGAGTTAAGAAATTTTTTTCTCATGCTTTTAGTGTTTTTTCACAACTAGACGGATTTTGTGATTTCGTTTCGAATTTTAATTTATATATTTTTTAAAGATTTTTGAGAAAATCAACACAGATTTCAAGTATTTATTATTCTATAGTGTTGAAATTTCATTTTCTACTATATTATTTATTAATTATTATCTATCATCATTCGCAATATCTTACATTTTAATTGCTTTAAAAATGTTTTGTTTAATTGTATGGTTAAACATTCATATGTATAATTTCATTGCAGAAAAAATTCTCTTGAAGTTATAATAGTTGTTATTTTGAGTTAGAAAAACTGAAAATTCTTGACTTGTTTTAAATTGAACTTATTTTTTTAATCAGTACTGTTATTTTGATGAATTATTTATTCATTATTATCACTTTCATGTATTTTCGTGATATAACATTGTTAAGAAAATTTTCTTCACTTATTACTTGAATATGAAAAGATTTTACAGTATTTCTGACATTTTTTCCGTTTACGAATATTAAAAGTATTTTCAAGTGTTTTTTTCAATTTCTAGTATTTTCGTTGATATTCATAAATCAATACTGAAAATTATATGCTACCTATAAAATGCAATTATCGATAGATTTTAGATAATTTCATAGGTTTTGAGTGTAATGAGGTGAATAATTTGAATTTCCAATTTAAGTTTTTAATTTTAAAAATAAAAAATTCGAAATTTTTTATTTCAAATGTAAATTTCAATTTTGAATATTTTCCATTGATCTCATGAACTTTTTTTAGTTTTGAATATTTATAAGATTTTTCATCGTTTCCTGGTATATTTATACATTACCATGTCTGCAGATTTTTGAGAAACGCGATTTTTTCATAAAATATAATAACTTTCAGCACTTTTCAGAAATTGTATGACAAAAGATTTTCTGGTATTTTTGTGAATTTCCGTCTTAATTTTTTACATCTTGATTTCCAAGTTTTGAAGTTTTTAGATTCTTATAGAATTTTAGTAGATTTAGGTCTCTTAAAAAAAATTAGCAATGCAATTTCCTAGATCTAATTACAATTTGGTTTATCAAATTTTTATCATTATAATAAGTCATATTATTAACATAATGTTTGTCATATATATCTCGACATAATAATACTTAAATAAATGATATCGTTCTGTAGTTCTGTCGATGACGAAAAATTTTCACCCCCCCCCCTCCCGATAGTTAAGTCTAGCTACGCCCTTGTACAGTTGCGAGTCGGTTGCGAGCAGTGACTCGTGTAGAGCGAGCGAAAGGTACATATAGGCGGAGGAAGTGCTCAATTATCCTAGTTGAGTTTTCTAATCGATACTTATGATAAATCTGTCCTAAATCTTGATGAGTTAGTATAATTCTATTTTTGTACGAGTAAAATCAAGAACCGGATGAAAAAATCACACGATTCGAAAGATCGAAGTTCGCGGCCGCGAAAACGAAAGTTTCATTTGCGCTACTGCCCGAAAACTTTAAAGCGCGTTCTAACTGAACTAACTACATATTTCGAAATTGGTTGCAGGATTACAAAAAAAACTATTTGAGGTATTTTTCAGAACTTTTTTTTTATTTGTAGATTATCAAAATGTGCTTATAGCGAACCTTTAATTTCCATGATACAATATTCAGTTTTATTATACTGGGTGTACCAAAATCCCCATACCAAAATGAAATTTACTGTTCCTATTTGAATTTCAAGTCGAAAAGCCTTTTGTCACTTTTCGCAAAACTCAAAATCGAAAAAGATATTCGAGTTAGAAGTTTCAACCAATCAAATTGTTGAGATTCAAAACTCGAATATCTTTTTTCGTTTTGAGTTTTTTGAAAAGTGGCAAAGGACTTTTCGACTTTGAAAAATATTAAGAAAATCTGGTTGGAGTTTGGTTTGTGGTTTTTATCCCAATTGTCGAAAAAGCGTATTTATAGTTTCAATTTCAAACTTGAATAACTTTTGATTTCGAGTTTTGTAAAAAGTGGCAATGGACTTTTCGACTTGAAATTCAAAAAGGAATATTAGATTCCATTTTTGTACGGGGATTTTAGTACACCCTGTATATAACGCATTTTCAACAAAAAAGTAGAGCCAAAAATTAAAAAGTACCTGCAAAGGTAGACTTAATAATTTTTCTTCAACTTTTTAGATCATTATAAGCGGAAAACTTTTCTTATTAAAAAAAATATGTATATATGCGTGTTTCAGATGAAAACTTTGAACAATATCATACATGTTATTTTAATGGTCCGTGGTAAGACGCTACGCGTGATCTTTGATAAGACCGAGATTTTTCATTTTTTTCAAATGAAAAATATAATTTTCGCAAGTTCAGATATAAACAATAATGTAGGCATACAAAAAGGATGATTCCAACGAGTGCAATTGCGCACTCGCTTTGCTCGTGCCCAAACTTTGCACTCGTTGGAATCATCCTTTTTGTCTCGTGTAGCATATAATATTTTTTCCCATGCATGTGTAAAAGTGGCCACTTCATTTTTATGTTACGCAGGAACGAAATCTTCTTATTTGAGTACTTGGAAATCAGCGGGAGTTATCAAGAAAACCCTAGGGAAATATAAATCCCGGATCACAGGGAAGAAAGTTGTCTGATCCGTGATTTATGTATGTTTCCTAGGGTTTTTGTTGATATTTCCCGCTGATTTCTGAGTACCGCAAAAAGGGGCTTTTGTTCCCGCATTCCATAGAAATAAAGTGGCCTTTTTTACGGATGCATGGGAAAAAAGTACTTTTTTTGGTTCTGTATAAGGAGACCTCTTGTTAATTCTTATTAAGGGAAAATCGAGTGATTTCCCACAAATATTGAAGTTTCTAATCAATGTCCTTTGATTGGTTTAGGACTGCTTAGCAAGTAAGAAAATTATACAAACATACGCGTCCGTTAAAAAAATTCTTTATCTTAGTATCTTATGCACATAAATTTAAAATAAGTATGAATTTTATAGGTTACCTTACTATTTTTCTTCATAATGTACAACACATTTAATGTTACTGTAATGGAAAAATTCATTTCATGATATGAAATTCTGCACAAAGAAAATAATATATATTTTGTTATTTCTCATAACATGAAATCGAATCACTTTCAAATCAAGAGAATGAATCCACGAACCTCAAAAATTATTACCGAGAGTCGAAGAACCGCAACGTCCAATTTCAACTAGAATAAACATGCCAGATTCCAAATTGAGATCGATTCTTCGTTTAGCATATAAAAAGAATAAAGCTTCCAAGCTACAAAATCAGGAAATTAATCTAGCTTAACTGAAATTTTCACAATCTGAAATTTCGAAAAATCGCTTCCGTAGAAATTTTGTACGTTTAATTCAAAATGCTGATCTTAACAAACAAGGAAATAAAGACCGAATAAAGTTGGATGATTTGGTTATGAAAATGATCAAAATCAGATGTACATGAAAAAGCTCTAATTTTCTTTGAGATTTTATTAACAATGAAGAATTTTATAACGCTCTGTATCAGAAAATCAGTTAAAAATTTTTTTTAACATATAACAGAAGAAAAATTATATAGTATCGATGATTGAAAATTAAAAACCATTACAAATGGATGATCTGTAGTTCAAGATCAGCAATCGAAAAATCTGACTTGGATAATTGAAGTTATCATTGAATAATCTATCCCTATTAAAAAATCTTTAAAAAAGTAAAAAAAAGTTGTCGTGTAATACAGGACAAAAAAAAATTCGTCAAATTTTTGATATTTTTCTTTAATCAACATAAAAAAGTTAACGATAATTAGTTCAATGATCATTGGCAATATCAAAAAATGTAACAAAACAAAAAATAAGGATATAAAATCGTCGGCCAACCATATTATATTCTTCAATTTTACTTTCTTGGCACAAATACTAAATAATAATGAGAAAAGGAGAGAGACTGCGATTATACACGATTTCATATTGACACTAGTCTCACACTCAAATGTAACAAAAAGGCCCGACAACCTGCTAATTTATTGTTTTTATAGTCTATTTCTACATTGATAGTTCAACTGCATGTTAGTATGAAAGCCTAATGACTGATAATGACTCAGAACGAATCAATAACATAGTTATACTGATTTGGCACATGTCAAGTTGAAACAGTGCGTCGAATTTGCATGTTAATTTTTTGTGAGTGACTACTTTTTGTATCGCAACTGTATAGAGCTTAAGAGCTTATCCCGTTTTCTACAAAACTTTCCGAAAATATTTGAATACTTTAAAAAGTAACATGTCAATCATTACATGGATAAGAAAAAAAAAAGAAATACGAGAAAAGTCCTCGTCGTTTTCGTGAAAGTGAGGATTCTGGTATACGTATGTAGGATAACTCAGATATTATTCAAAAATAAAAACGACCATGAATTCTCAACGACGTGGCGCGTTATACCGTTGCAAACGTAAAATTAAAAAAAAGCCATCACTTGATCCGGCAAAACACTCGCTGAAAGCGACACTTGTCGAGAATACTGTTAAATTTGCCGGGGCTCGCTTACATATTCATCGTTCTAGCTATACTGCCCCCTCGGCTATTTCAAGCTCCTCGCTCCCATCCTTGACAGAGATGATACTTTAATCCGATTTCGGCGGTACTCGACTAATCTTATCGCGCAAAAATCCTTTCTGCAAGAAACGCGATCACGTGCACTTCATTTCCCAGTTACGAAAAATCCTCTGAATAAATCGCGTGGATCCTATCGAGGTAAACTGTTCTGGAAGTGAGCAAGAATTTGAGAGTCTTATGAAAAAACGTTTGCATCAAAATTTGGGATTGCAGTGACAACGATTTTTTTTGACAATACACTACATTGCTACGATAACGAAAATACTCCTTTTAGCCAAAATGAGCGATCGCGACTTGATACGAAATATACCATTGCTGAAATAAGTTCTTAGTTCCGTCTTCAGTTAGATATTCATGGGAATATTCAAGCAGTTGTGACAAATTCAACTGATATTATTTATTCATAAGGCATGAGGAGGAAGGGTGCGGAACGAGTACATATCTTTTTCGCTTTCTTGGTCGCGACATGCCCCTGTTTTTCCAGAAGTACCGGACCATTAGTTAATGATATCAGAAAACTCAGAGTCTTTGACTCTGAGGTCGATTACTTTCACAGGTTACGTAGGCGGAACACAAATACCGTTAAAAAACGTGAAAACTTCGTGACGGCTATGCGCGTATAGTTTGAGAATATCGAAATGTGTGGGCAGTTATCAGAATAATGAATTCAAGCAATCTTCCTAATGACATGTAATTAACATCATAGATCTCATATATAATAGCTCCACTCTATGTGCAGTACGTGAGATTATACTAGATAGGATACAATGGATCTTGTATAATTTATGATCGAATGATGACTGTGTGATGAAAAAAAGGATAGTTTTTTATTTAATTTATAAAAGTGCATTTAATTTATATTTAAAATAAACTGGAAAAAGTTCGAGTACCGTGACGATTTTTTCTCGTCGCGTATTCAAGTTTGACTTTTTTTCAAAGAAGATCATAAGCGTTTCTCTACTCTTACTTAAAAGGGTATCGCTCTTTATGCCAGCATCAACAGTTTCCTTATTCGCCTTGTAATGAGCGTAACTTTCATTAACGATTCTGGCTCTGATCGAGAACTTGCAGGTATCGGAACAAAGTGTTTTAACAGTGTTTAACTACGAACTTATTTCTTTTTTCCCAATCCCTGACTCTATATCTTTAATAGGCTTGTAAATTTGTATTGGACGGACTTAATTTGTTTGCTCAGTGGATCTGTTAATTGATTTCCGCCGGTTTCATAAGTTTCAGACAAAGATTTTTTTTGAACGTGACTTACAAAGGGCTGTTTCCGTCTTTTCGCTTTTTCAATATGAACAATAATATGTGGTTAAACAAGACAGCGATGAAAAAAGTATATGCACGTAATTATTTCATAAGTAGTAGTTGAAATATTTTTTTTCCAAAGACTCTGTGGTGATTTCTAGTGGCAAGAATTCTTATTTTATGAAACTTCAATGAAACTGTTCTTTTTATTGGATTAGGAAAAAAATTCTTCCAGAAATAATGCAAATAAAAAAAATTGTTTGTATTATACGTGTTCTACTCTTGAGTGTATTTTTCCGAAAAACAACGTCAATTCAAAGCATGAAAAAAAAACCAGCACAAATTACATTTTTTAAAAAAGCGAGTGTTCGAATAAGGTATTCGTGCCGGCAATTCCATTGTCGTTCTTCAATCAGTATTAGATATCAAATCACTTAAATACCCCTAACAATGAATATCGCAGATATTCCATAAATGATACGCTGACGGTACAAGGAGTTGAGCTTAATCGGAAACGCGAATGTCGGTGTCGAAACTTTCTCACGGTAGTTAGTCAATGCCTCTATAATGGCTGCGAAACGTTCGAATACGTTCATAAAGTATATTGAGAAGCATGAAAATCAGGGATGCCCAAGTAAAAAAAAAGAATCATGAATAGAATAACGTCTAATTTTTTTGAAACTATAGCCTGTCTTCGTGAAAAGAAAAATGGATAAGTGCTCAAATGGATACTGTAAATACAAGTATGACAAAATTTTTCATCCCATAATCCGTAAATGATAACAAATAACATTTGACGATAGTTTCGAATAACTAAAAACGTAAATAATAAAAATATTGTGTTTCCGATTGGTGCAAAAAATGCCTCGTATTTCTTATTTATACATTCGAATTTTATCAAGTTCTTATGGTTGACGTGATATCTCACTTTACATATTTGATATATAAGAAAAATTTGAAAAAAAAACTCAATCATTTTGATGTAACGTAATTGAAACAATTTACAATCTATTTTTAAACCAATTATATTCTGCAACTTTTCATCTCCAGTGAAATATTAGTGTTAAAATTACTGTGTTTATAACACAGAATGCAATAATCGTAAATTTGCTCTCATGTGTCAAACTTTACGTTCACTTTACAGCGTCATATTCTACTAACATGCCACCAACTTTATCGGTGTGATGATTTACTTTCAATTCTGAAACTCATGCAAAATCAACTTACTTCAATCTCGAAGACTCAGTGGAATCAAATTATTTCACCTGTTACTTCACCCAAACAGTCTGAATAAAGTCTTGTTATTTTATTTTTTTTATATCTTTTTTTTCGCGTCGTCTTTCGAAAAACTCTCATGGGAAAGCACATTAATTTTTTGCCGACGATTTCATAATCGTAAAAAGGGTTAAACGCTGTCAATGCAAATCGATGACTTAATTGACTCATCATTCTCGTATTTCTGGGCTGAACGATTGGGTAACGCGATTCACGCGAAATTAGCCGGTCCTGGATTAATAGCGACGTGCTTTTTTTCTTCGAGAATTATCGGCTTTTATTATGTCATGTGAATGGTAAGAAGTTTTTTTTATCTGCAACATCCCAAAAGATAGCAAATCATCCGGTGCAAAAATGTGTATTCGATATTAATGCATAATTTTTATTTATCTACTTGGCCTTTGCTATAATTACGTTTTATCGCGTTTGGCAATGTTTGCAATTTTTTGCGCTTGTCTCAAGTACGCTGATGGTCTTTTTATGGCGTATCAAAATTTTTCGTATTCGTCATAATTCTAGAATCATTCACACTCATTCCAAGGATCATTTTCGTGTTGCAGATTCACGAACAAATGACGGAAGAGGAGAAACTTTCGGTGTTTCGTGCCACACACAACGATGGTAAGAATAGTAGATATAGTACGCAGTAATTGGTATTGTGCGTTTGATAAATTTTGTGTCGAACACGAGATTTTTTATTCATTAAAAATCAACAGCCTTGCGCGTAATCGATAACTCTTGCCTTCGGTGTTGTGGAGTAAACAATTTTAATCTTTCTCAGTTAATCGCGTATCTAGGAAGTACATTTGTTTTCCAATGTAATCAATCTTGTTTTTACACACGTGCAAAAAAGCTTACCAGTTTGCTTTCCAATTTTCATTTCAATAACTTTTGAATACAGTTTTCTTTTAATTAAAAATTATAGGTGCATGGGTTTTTATGTTTGAAAAATGAAAAAATATGTTTCTATGGATTAATTTCTGAATAAGTGAGTAACACGTGCCCAAACACAACTTTTGCACATTTAAGTTTTACTTTTAAACTACGAAAAATTATCGAAACTGTAATATTCCTACTTATTCCGAATAAGAAAACATAATTTTTAATGAATAATAAATTAAGAGAGTGTATCCTTTGACAATCTGATGGATATTTTGTTTGTTTTAAAGTAATGTTCCCAGATTACGAAGTGGTGCCGGTAGTACACTCGGTGCAGAAACGAAGCATCGACGGAAGACAGGAAGTACATCTCAAGGCTTTCGGCAAAGATTACAGCTTGTTCTTGAAACCTACGGAGGGTTTGTGGTCGAGCAATAATTTGCCTATGTTCGAAGTCACGAAAAATGCTTCAATGCCTGACGGTTTGCATTACGAGCAATTGTCAGAGGTATGTATATATTTTTTGAGATTTGTTGGATCAGAATGAAATATTGGTTTAGTGACGATATATCATCCAAGTAATAGTTATTCTGTTTGCGATTAAGCGTAAAAGCGAAATATTAAAATAACAGTCAAAACATATTACAGAAGTTCAAAAGAAGTTATACTTCAAAACAACTAGTAAAATCAAGTCATGGTTAGCTTGGTATCCAGAATAATAATTTCACAATTGTTGAGTAATCAAATGTAAATTTGATAAATTAATATTAAGTTATGATATTTATTTTTTATTACACGTTGTAAATTTTAAGAACCATTATTACAAAATTTACGATTCAAAAAATAAAAAATGTGATTATTATGTTTATTCCGTATGTTGAGTATGTAATTATGTTATATCCAACAATTAAGAAAAAAAACAAAAAACGGTGGGGTATGATTCACCCTGCAGTGGCAAGCAAGGGTTAAATATTCAATTATAAATTCTGAAATATTCTTCGAATTAATGAATAATGTTTCTTCAATTTTTGACAATGAAACTGCAGACTTTGAAAGAAGTAATTGATAATTATATGATTTCATATGAAGATTCGCACTTTTCTTGGGACCAGAAAATATTCTCATTTTTCGACATTTTCGATAACAAACTGTAATGTGTTAAAGAAAAATGATCATACATATCTTTTATCTTATTTATTTCAAATAACAGTTAACAAAAAAAGTATGCGATGGAAATTTTAAAAAAGTCATTGACTTACGTTGAACTGTCATTTATCAATATTTTTTTGTTTCGGTGTTTGAATCAGCTGATTTTGAAAGTGAATTCGAGCAGATGCCAAAACAGCCTGGCCGAAAAGTGTGCAAAGATTGCCGTAATATTCTTAAGACTCATTTCGCAATCACAAAGTATACAGTGATGAGGAACAACTGTTTTCAGCGTTGTTGAGACCTTTTTTATAATGGAGTAGCGCGTGTGAAAGCAGCCACGCGAGTAACAATGCCATGGGCAGCGCAACTAGCACCAGTAGTAATAGACGTGTTTGGCAAGACGTAACTAAAATTACGGCCCTCAATTTTTGCGATTTATTATCGTTTTTCAGAATAGTATCAACTTTTTTCATTTGAAAACGGATGAAAGAACCATAATAAATATAAGGTCGCGAATACTATCATGATATTTTTGGATTCAACAATTTTTATATGTTGTGAAATTTCAAAATGTCAAGAATATTGTGTCAATCATGTATATAGTATTATCAAACAGTATTTTTATATGTATCTGGAAATCCGAAAGAGTGAAGACTTACAAAAATCTTACACATATCAAAAACAATCCGAGACATAGGTACGTTTAGAAGTTGAAGCGACATTCAAGATTTTTCAAAAAAATGGTAATGACTTTTTATGAATAAATAAACTGTAAAAAAAAAGAAATGTGAAAAAGTATGTTGTGAAACTTTGGTCTGCATCACTGAATAATGTTCAAACAACTGTTAAGTTACAAAATATCTGTAAACTGCGCGATCACTTTCAGGATTTTTGATTAATTCGTTAATTTTTGAAAGGCAAGAATCTGATCATCAAAGTACATTGAAAATTATGAGGTGCACTTTATATATTATTACTTGTAAACATAAGAAATACTTCAAAGCAGTTCATGATTTTTACCTTTATCGTTTTCTCAAATTTAAAATTTGGCAGAAAAGTTCCATGATTCTAAAAGCACCATTTCGTTCATCAAGATCACTAAACTTTTAATCAAGTCAGAATTACATGATTCTAATTTTTTTCATTATTTATCACATACAAATGTAGAACTTCAAACTGATATATAATCATTCATATTTAGACATGACTTAAAATTTTATCCATTCCGTGTGTTCTTGCATATAAAAAGGCAGATTTGTAATCATCAATCATTTAGGAGTGTCAAGTTGACACACATTCAAAGCAAGATTTTTAATCAACATATTCTTTATAAATTGACTCTAGTTATTATAAAGGATGAATTTACTTCGAGTATCATCGTTTGCCTAATAAAACGAACTTTGTATGATTACTATAATTTCTCTGTAAAAACAGATAATGGTATGGTATATAAATTTAAATTACGTTGGTGAACTTAAATGTAATGGATCCGGGTTGCAGGATTAGTGGTATTTATGATTTCTGATGTAACTGATTGGCGTTAGGAAATATGAATAAGTAAAAACTATTCTTCTAATGAGTGTTCATTTAAGATGATTTTGAAGTGTAAGTGCTGTGTTGGAAAACACGTTCAGAGAGATATAATTGACTCAGGAATTGAATTTTTATCTTTTATCCTCCAGGCTTCTTAAAAAAATATTTTTTCTTTGTATTTATTCAAATAAAAATGAAACTTGAAGGACTTTGGAATATATTTACATTCTAACTGTGTTTGATTACAAAAATAATTTTTAGGCAAATAAGTCAAAAATCAGGTATTAAACAGTTTTATTCACAAATGTTGTTATTGGCAAAAAATGAATATTGACAGTTTAGAGATTAGATCAGTGGAAGTTACATTAGAAAAAAAACTGTTCAATTATAACGAGAATTTTACTTTGGAAAGTTTAATTTAATAAAAAATAACTTAATTATAAATAATTAAAATGTAAAGAAACTATTTCTAAGAACAAATTGTTTTTAAGATATTTCGTTCGCACATTTATATATTTCGTGAAACGTAAAAAGATGTATTTTTTCTCTGTTATTATAATAAATAAATTATAAGTTCTAATTATTTAACACAATCCCTGTTGCTTCACGTTGATTATGCGTAATTAATGTATTTTCTTTACAATATCTTTATTTACTTATTTATTTGTTTTTATTATTGACTTATATTTTATATTATTTTTTCATCACTTCTTTTTTTCTATTGAATGATATATATACTAGCTGTCCCCGCGCGCTTTGCTACGCATAATTAAATATTTACAAATTAAAAATTGGAAAATAATTACAATTTGTCGTTCTAATGAGATAAAATTCGATAAATAGTCTATTAAATTTATAATTTTTTTATAATTTTTCAAAAATTATTAAGACCGTATTATATAATATTTTTATTACTATTATTATTGTCTTAGTGGCAAACATTATTGTCGAACTCATTAAAAAAAAAGTTTTAAATAGGTATTAACAAAAAAAGAATGTTTATATTGTGTATGTCTGTTTTGTACCAACATCTCATTAAAATTTTCAATAAGATCGTATTCGTCTGGATTTACAAATTGAATGTCATTGATTTCTATTTTGATAGTAATTGTTAATTATGTTATTGAAGATTGCGTTTTTTTTTTGTAGCAGTATCTGTTACTTAATAAATAGAATTTTATCGAATTTTATGATTTCTTCTATATTCGAAATAAAATTCATTAATCGGTTTTACGATATAATATTATTTTTAGAATCTTCAATATAAAGGTTAGAAAAAAATTAAAGAACAAAACTTAGAATATAAGGGAAGATTAGAACTTTTTGTAATTTAGTGAGATTTCGTGAAGTTTTATAATTTTTCAATTTTGTGACTTGATGTGATTGTTGATTTTGTGACTTCAATTTTTGTGAATGTTTATGATTTTTAGTTTTTGTGACTTTTTGTGATCTTATAATTTTTCGTTATATTGTGACTTTAGGATTTTGTGAAATTACATGATATTGGGATTTTTGTGACTGTAAGATCTTGTGATCTTTTGTGTTATATATTATATAATATGTTACATATTGTATGTTATATGTTATATAATACGTTATGGAACAATTATGAAAAATTGGTCAAAGGGGTTCGACATATACAGATAATGCGTGGGTGAGTGCGTGGGTGGAGCTCAGACAGGACATGTATACCTATAAACCATCCTTGGACTACGAAGAATATGTTATGGAAGATTTCATTGAATTCGGTCAAGCGGTTCAAGAGTTATGGAATCACAAAGAAAGTGGCATTAATTTATATACAGGGTGTACCAAAGTCCCCGTGCCAAAAAGAAATCCTATGTTCCTTTTTAAATTTTGAGTCGAAATGTCCTTTACCGTTCCGCAAAATTCTCAATAATAAAGAAGTTATTAAACAATTTCGGTATCCAATCACGACCCTTCGCGCCAAAAATTTCAGTGCCGGCTCAACCTCCGAACGTTCGCGGTACCCGACTCATGCACTCATTCGTGAGGAAAAAGTGGGGGGACTGGAGGGGCCGGGTTAGAGTAGAGGGGAAAACGAATACCAACGCAACTTGTTTACCCCTGACCGACTCGTAGACAGTTTCAATAAAAGTTGCACGACA
>JAPYZL010215511.1:0-11941 GCA_030522825.1 Platygaster orseoliae | reverse complement strand
AGGGAAGAAAGTTGCCTGATCCGTGATTAATGAATGTTTCCCAGGATTTTTGTTGATATTTCCCGCTGATTTCCTAGTACCCCAAAAAGAGGCTTTTGCTCCCGCATTCCATAGAAATAAAGTGGCTTTTTTTACGAATGCATGGGAAAAAATACTTTACTTGAAGCAACTATTAATTTTTTCACGTGGAATGCATATTTATTTCGCTATATCCAATTATGTGCTTATTGAAAACAAACGAACATTTCTTTAAATGTAAAAAAAAAGGAATCGTCGAATTTTTTTGTCTCATTAAAATGCTATTTTTATCAAAAAGGTTAAAGTATTCGTAGATTCCTCGTTTTTCATGTATTGAGGTTTTTTTTAATTAAAATTTGAAATTTTTTAAAGTTTTTTTAGGTAGACTTTGAGATGAATTTCGAGAATTCTGTGCCTTAAAATTCAAAGTTTTTATAGATTTTCATAATTGAAATATTATTTTGAAGAAGTAAAATTTACAGAGATTTCGGTTCTTGTTTAATTTTTCTTTTCTATAATGATTTTCTTTAATGATGAAGAATTTAAAGCATTTTGATTGGTTTCTATGTAGTTTTCTTTTATAAGATGGTCTAGAATTTATTTCTATAGATATTTTGTATTTTTAGTGATTTTCAAAACATCATGTATATGCATATCTTACGTTATTTTATAAAATCTGCAAATTTTATGTTTTCATCGTATTTTTCAGTATTAATTTTTAGATTTTCTGGTATTCGAGTACTTACGAAAATTGCTGCAAGAATTTTCAAAATTTGATACTTTGGGATCCGAAGTTTCGAAGAGTAACTTAAAAAATTTCAGTTATCTACTTTGAATATATTTCCTCTTTTTTCAATGATACAAAAATTGTATGATATTTTTCATTTTTATCAAATTTCTTAGAAACATTTTTGATCGACATTTAAAATTTCATAAATTTTCCAGGAATTCTAATACAGTTGAATTTCACCTGTTTCATTTATTAAAAAATTTTTTTTAGTGCTTTCTAATATTTTCTACCTTCAGTAGAATTTTCCAGTATTATTAAAAAATTTTTTTTAAGGTAAAGGATTGTTATATAGTTTCCTAAATAAAATGTTCTTGAATATACAGTTTTGCAGATTTTCTGTACGAATGAAAAACATTTTAAAAAACATATTTTTACTAATACTTTGTATGCCTCCAATTTTAAGTACTTTTTTTTTATTCTTATAATCGTTGGTATTTTTAATGTTTCGTGTAAATTTCTAGTATAATTATTTCTATTAGTAGTTTCCAAATTTGATGCCTACTAATTTAACGTCTTGAAGATATAGTGTTTCAATATTTCTGAAAGTTAGTTTTATTTGCAAGTGGATTAAAAAAAAGATATTATAAAAAAAAGAAACTAATAAATTTTATTACTATAAAATTAGAGTTTCCCAAGTTTTCATATGTAACATATAGAAAGTAAAAAATTCTAAATTTGGTTCTATATAATAAATTTAGTAAATATTTTTTTGAATTTAGCTTCCTAGAGAGAGATTAGAAGAAAGAGAAAACCTTGAAAACAAAGTTCATTCGAAATATTCCAAAGAGATAGAATTTTTCATAGATTTATCATGTTATATTGTTTGTATTTTTATAGTTTTTTGTTCATTCACTCGCTTCTACATAAATTCCGAGAATTGCATCTCCAGAATCTAAAGTTTAACTACTTTCTTCTAATTTACTGTATTTAATAAAAACAGCACTTTCATATATTCCATACCATAGATCTTCGTTAGAATATTGTCCATAATAATTGATAATAAGCGGGTATTAACGAAGCATTGAATATCTCTGATTCTAAGAAATAATCGAATCATGTTCGTTCAAGTGTATATGATACAATGTATAATATGCTTGGTTGGTCCTTTGATAAATATCACATGGCAAAGAGCCTCAGACGTCTAATTATCTCCATAAGAGTATTAGATTACGTAGACATATGGCGTCTACTCCCAATCGAACTTCTTCATTTCACATTTCTCGAGATTTATTCTCAAGAAACTCCAGGCGCGTACGCAGAACAAATTTTCAGGGGGGGGGGTTTGTTGAATTCAATTGTTACTTCTGTGAACGATTTTTGAAAGTCCTCAAAAATTTCATAATTTTTCGATATTTCGGGGGGGGGGTTCAACCCCCCCTGCGTACGCCCCTGAGAAACTCGAGCTGGAAGATAGAAATTATTAAGAAATTTACGCAATAATATGTCCAAACAATTTGTAGTTAAACGCAAAATCCTTGTTGAAATATTTAGTCACAGAAGGCAACAGTTTTTTTTAGTTGGATGCTATTATTCAAATATCATATATGAAAAACAAAAAAAAAATAAGTATTCGATTTCCAATTCCGTGTTTCCAAGCGTAAAAAACTTGCTTTTTTGCGACAGGATAAATAATTCAAGCTGGAAAAGAACTGCTAAAGAGTTATTTGAAAAGACCAAAGTTGAGCAAACTCTCCCATTTAATTGGACAACCTTTCAAACGTATCATTTATTAGATGGTGCCTGCTTTTTGTCACAATATAAAACGTTCGTGACTTTTTTGTGTCTATAAATATACACTCCAATACCAATTATTGGTTTGTTGCAGAGAATGTATCGAATCTTGCATTATTACAATATTTTTATTGCCCGGTATTTAAGTATTGTAAGTGTTTGTTTTTTTTACAACACACATAAAATCACACATTTTTCTACAGAATATAATCAATGGAGAAAAAATATTATTTACATTAAAAATAAAAACATTTTTTACTTTACAATGATTAAAAAAATTTTACAACTTAGTTACTCCGCTAAAACAGTGCTTCACACCAAATTCCCAAAATTTACAAAATTTACTAATAAATTATTCAAAAGCAGCAAATTAATCATATATGCTCTCTAAAGTCACGAATTGTTCTATTGAAATTTTCATTACTCATGTCAGTTCTAAAATATTATCTTTTATAATTCTGGTCTTTTATAAATTCTGGTCTTATTCTACGTGTACAAGGGTTGAAAAGTATGATACTTGAAATGTTCATTTACAAATATTAAAAGTTATAAAAAATCAGCAGCATAACTTGCAAATAATCCATTACACAATATTCTAAAGTTCCCTACAATTTACGTATAACCACTTCTGTACATCATTGAACGATGAAAGCAATCTAGTTGCAATGTGTTGCTTAATTCTATTGTGAATTCTCCCATCGTTCCAGTCTTCGCGACTTGATTGAGAGATGAGTTAAAGTGACTGCTCTGGCACACATACTTGATGGGTTAATATTTAATCATGTATTTCATATTGAAACAGTCAGGAATAGATCGTTTCCACCACAAACGTATTTTGCTATGTTCTACGAAATATTTTTTTATGTCCTATGATCACTGATTTAAACTGACATTCAAATTTCACAAAACTATTTTTAGTATGTCTATAAATTTTCATCAATAAACAAATTTATTCATCAAAATTATTTGAATTGTATTGTTTATCTGGAAAAAAATACCAAGCTTAAGACCTTGCGCGAGAAGTGAAACTTTTTAAAAAATTCACGGTATGTGAAACTTACTTAAGATTGAATGACACGTTCAAAAAAACTTTACACTGGAACCACGATATAAGACATATGGGTCCAACTTTACACTTGAACCTCGATATATGTCCCACTTTACACTGGAACTTCAATATAAGACATATAGGGGTCACTTTACACTGGAATCTCGATATATGTCCCACTTTGCTCTGGAACCTCGATATAAGACATATAGGAGTCACTTTACACTGGAACCTCGATATATGCCCCACTTTACAATGGAACCTCGATAAAAGACATAAAGGGCTGACTTTACATTGGAACCTCAATATAAAACATATAGGGGTCACTTTACACTGGAACCTCGATATATGTCCCACTTTACACTGGAACCTCGATATATGTCCCACTTTACACTGGAACCTCGATAAAGGTCCGCCCGATCACATCACATCACATCACATCACATCACATAACGCTTTTCCCCCCCCCCCCCCCGCCCCCAGGCGCCGGTTAAAAAGTTTCATCTCAATATTCAAAAAAGTCATAGGAACCTAATGAAGAATTCAAAAAATTCCTCTTAACTGAAAAAAAATTTTCTATTCACATAGCAAGAGTTTGTTACTATCAATAAATAACAATCATGTATCCATTTTAAGAATCCCCTTAATAGAAAATTCAGTTAAATTTTTTTCTCAGTTAGAACCACGCTAGAAATAACCTGTCTAGCGTGCAATATTACGTCTTATCGTGCGAGCTTTTTTTGGGAAAGCACCTTTATGACGAGTGTTTCGAGATCAAGAGGGTATCTCCTGTTAAGAGGGCCATCTGCATCAAAAATTGAGCGTCGAAAGCCCGAGCTCCAGAAATATCTTCTAAGACTCCTCCGTTCCAGATAAAGCGGCTTAATTTTGTTCGTACACACTGCAGACACAAAAGTGCGGCCTGTTGCACTTATTTAAGATGAAGACGGAGGAAGACGTTGAAGGTGAATTATTGCCAGGGCTGGCTAAAAAAATTTGGTGCCCTAGGGTTATAAGAATTTTTCATCAAACTCGAATTCATTCTAATTTTTTAAGAAATTATTTTTTATTTATACTGTCAATGTGATTGTATAAACAATATTATGAAAGTGTGGAATGGAATGGAATCATCAGTAAATAATACAGACGAAAAACTGCTTACTAATAAAACTTTTTCGATGACAAAACCTGATCTCTTTTTATAAACAATTTTATAAATTTATTTATTAATTTTAAATTAATTTATAAATTTATTTTATAAACAAATTTTACTAATTCCCACATTGGAAAGTCGGTTACTAGTTGATAGTATAAAATCGTTGATTTAATTATAATCAAAGAATATTTACTATGAGAAAGAATGAAAATCGAAACGCAGTTGTTTCAAAATAGTCGATTTCACTGAATGAAAGGGAAAGTATTCAATTTTCAACAGTTATTTTTTTAATTGATAATCAAAAATGGAAGTTTTCAAATTCAATTTCCATTAATTTCTACGAGGGAAAAGCACTTTCTAGTCAATAACTGAGAGTAACTTACTCATTATTTCAAACGCTGTTATTCACGAAACTTGTTTTATTCTTCCAAATTTATTGGTAATGCATGATTTTTTAGGAATAATTTATGATATCAATAAATTTTTAGAAACCTACAATTTGATGTTTAATTGAACCTACTGTTGATGTTTAATTGAACCCTGACTGAAATTGATCTAGGTCGTTATTATTTTTGTGCTTTTGCTTTATGGGGAGGATTTTTCGTTAGGTTCAACTATTTATTTTTTTTTTTTTTTTTTTGTATGGAGGGATAAAGTCTGGACATTTGTTGTTTCATTTTTGAATTGCTATTCACCATTTGCATTTATTATTATTTTTTTTTTCTTTTTGCATTTGCATTTATTATATTTTTTGATTGCTTTGCCGGCCTACGTGTTATTGATATTTGATGTTTTTCTGCATTACTTTTGTTATACATGAAAGGGATGTATCCAGTTTATTGAGAAATAAATAAATTTGAATGAGTTATTTTAATGAATATTCATTTAGCAATAGTTTTAATACAGGTTAAATAGATTATGTTACAGAATCAAAGAATTTTATGGTTTGGAATTCAAAGTTGACTAGATTTATAAATTGTAGTACATTTTTGCAAAAAAAAAGTCTTTATAAACTTCATGTAAAATTTACGAATTTCTGGTACTCTTAGAATTTTCAGAATTTGTATTGTATTTATACATTTTAAGGATTTCTTCATGTTCGTACATATTTGTATAACAATTTGAAGAAGTCGATATTTTCAAAATCTAGGTTTTAATAGTTCTCTGTATTTTCAAATAGTTCTCAGAAAATTCTATTTCTAGAGAATAATGGTACTTATTCAACAGCTTGTAGTTTTAGCATTTTTTCTCTTTGAGCATTTACAGAGTTTTTATGCATTTTATTGTATATAATTCAATAACAATATAGATTCTCGCAATTCGAAGCTTTAAAGTTGAAATTTGGATCGATTTCCCGAAACAAATTGTTTCAAAAACAATAACTTTACAGGTATTGATTCATTAATAAATTAGTAAATAGATGGATTTCTTAAAAAATTATATCTGTGTAAGTTTATAGTACTTTATGGACTGCTTGTATTCTAAGTACATATTCTAGCCATTGATGAAAATTTAAAGAATTTTTTTGTATCCTCAGATATTTAGAGTATTTTTAACAACTACGTACAGATTTATAGACATAGAATCAAGGAACCTCAGAATTCGATAAGATTTGTATTTCTTCCAGAAAATTGTATTTCTTATCGATCGTACAATCGATCCATTAATAATAATCAATTTATATTTCAATAAATTCAAATTCAATCACTTGAATTAAATTTAGAATGATTTTTTCGAATTTATGATGATTAATTTAAAATAACTTATAGAAGAGACTGGGGTAAAATGCGCAGTTTCTGATAATATTAAATTTTTAAAGTAGCATAAGGGCTGAGAAGATCTGCAAATGGCACTATATTGTAGCCCACATATGTGGCTACAATTTAGCCTCAGGCAACTTTAGTTCTAATTGAACCTTATATCTCATATATTAATTAAAAAAAAACCGATTTTCTGCGCATTTTGCCCCACGCTGGGGTAAAATGCGCAACCTGTAGGGCAAATGCGCAATTCCAGATATCACGATTTTCACGAGTTTGATTGCTGAAAAATTGTGAGAAACAGTAGATAAATTATTTCATAAACAATTTCAATGCAATTTTTTTTTGTTGGGAACAAAATTTGATTTTTAATATATTAATTTGTTAATAACAGAAATGGTGTAAGTAGCGATCGAGTGCATGTTTCGAATACTTTTCCACTATTAATCCGCTCTGTTTTGCGAACATAAACGCGAACAATGATGAAAAAAATAAATAAATAAATAAACAAATTCAGAACAAGTTCGTTATTTCACAGAAATTGAAAAAAAGGTCGTCAAACTTTCAAATTTGATTTTAAAAAAAGGTGTTGAAAGAAGGAGGTTTGTTGCAAGGAGGTTTGTTTGCTGTTCAAAAGAACACACTACTTTTTTTTGCTCATAACCCTCATCACATTTTTCAAGAAAATGTTTGGGACCCCGGGGCACTGCCCTGACCTCGATACGACCCTAGGTGTAGAAACAATTTGACGAAAAAAAAAGTGGAAAACAACAAAAAAGTGAAGAAAATAGCGTAACATGACCAAACACAGCGAAATAATACAGAACAAGCGCTGCGCATTTTGCCCCATGGCTACATTTCCGGCTTATCAACGTGTGATTCGAAAACGAGTCAAAATTTCGCCAAACCGACCACGTTTTCGTCTTTCTCACACCTGAATTACTAGAAAAATTCACCTACCATCAAATCTGATGAAAAAAATGACACAAAAGTTGAATTTTCCTTTCAGACAAATATTCACAACACAGTGGCTAAAACACACTTTGTTTTATAACCAAAAAAGTAAACAAACAAACGAGACGTAATTACTGACGTAATGCAAACTGAACATTTCGTGAACTGCGCATTTTGCCCCAGTCTCCCCTACCTCGAAATGTTTCTCTAGATTTTCCAGAAAAGTTTGTAAAACCACATGGATTTACAGTATTTTAAAAATTATAATTTTTGAGGATGTTCCAGTATTTTTGGAGATTCATTGCATTTTTACAAGTCAATTCATAACTTCCTAGAATTTGATGCTTCAGAATTCAAAGTTGGAAACATCTGCAATATTTAAGTAACTTTCTCTTAGCCTTTTCAAATTTATAATGCCCAACAAATTTCTTCTCATTTTTCAATGCTTTCATGGGTTTCTGTATATTAATTCATAAAATTATATACAGTACAAAATAACTAATTGGACGAACAGGAAATTATTTTTTTTAATAGTGAAAATTTAGGTGAAGTTTTCATAAATATATTCAACATAACTATATTGAAGTCTATACTCAACCACGACACATTTTTAATATTTCATACTGAAAGGCCTAATTTTCTTTTTCAGTGTATTAAAAAAAATTCAAATGCAAATGAAATATCGCAAGTACACATTTCCGCGCCGGATTTACTTAGTTTCGAAAGGTCGCGATGAATAACAACGAACGTAGCCGGAAAAAAGGGCGAGAGCCTTTGTGTTTTCGGAGCGTGTCAAGTCGACGATGAGAAATATTTCAATGCTATTCTATTTCCAGGATGTGCCAAACACACGCGAGCATTGCAAACTGAAACTGCGTCATTGTAGCGCCGGAACAATTTTGGTGCTTACAGTATAACACTCGCACAAATCTGTTGAGCCCAAGTTTACTTTCCATGTGTGTAGGTGCAATACGGGGATTCGCGAAAAGTCAACAAGTTTCGGCCAGTAGCGCAGGACGAAAGCATCAGAGTCGGCTTATCTGAGCGCATTCGTGCATTCTGTGTATCCACTGAGGAAAAAATCTAGTGCTCTTTGACATACAACCAGCGAAAAGTTTAAATTTCCTTAATTTTTTGGTAGCAAAATAAAATAACTCTCATGAAACAATCTTTTTCCCAAGAAAGATGGACGCGTCGCAGGCCGAATGATAAAACGATGTGTGTCGTGACGCGCTGAGATACATCACCCAGCGCCCGCATAATAATGCGAATAAAATTCAACTTGTACGAACGCTTTGGTTGTAATGTTGCGCACTTTAGTACAAACCGGCAGCGGAAATAAAACTTCGGCCCCCATTAGCGAGGAATGGGAAATAAAGCTGTACATTCTCCCTGCTTGTTTCACCGCTCATTAGCTCTCGGAGAGTTATTGTTTCGTCGTCAAGAAGTAAATTCTCCTACCGATCCGAAACGGATTTTCGCCCCTTCCCCGTGAAAATTTCGCTCAGCAGAAACAAATCTCTCGATGGCTGTTTTATTTCTTCGTTTCTCATCTGGATGAACGAAAAAATTAGTTCATTTGATGAAAAAAAAATTCCTCCCTAAAATTTACTCATTCTACGCCACTGGTTTCAAGATATAAATCTACGGTTACCAATCACTTCCTTTGTCGATTTCTTACATAAGTCTTAGATTTGCACGACCAGACCAAAGAGTAAAATTTTCGAACTGACCTCGTTCTTTTAAAGAATAACTCACCTGCGATGGAAATTGCAATCGCTATTTCGCACTCCCTCCAAAGACAAAGGCAGAATGATAATTTTCTCCCTCAAAGCTTATCGGGTCTCAACTTTAACAACGAGAGAAAATATACTTTGTTCTCTGTTGTTTTTCAATCTCGTTACGTCCATCCAATTAATTTTGACGGCCAAACTAGTCTGTACGCTGAAGCAGAGACAGAAAAAAAAGTTAAGGTGATGAAAATTCTTTAATAAAATTTTCTCTGGTATGAAATTGATATGTAAGTAAGGTTGAGTTTATTTATGATTTATGTTTATTTATGAACACGTCAAAGAACGTTTCGAAGAATTTTCCATCTTGTTATTCACTGTTTTTCCTGTGCTTTTCCTGCCATCATAAAATACGAGGTGTTTTCTCTTACTTTGCATGTATTTTCGAGGGTCGAAAGCAAATATTGCTCGTGGTTAGCGAAATCTCTTACGTACTTTCGTACCAAATAAAAACCCTTTGCAAAAAGTCAAGACGAATCTAGGAGATTTTAACTGCAGTTGAAGATCCCAGAAATAACGGTGCGATTCACGACGGGAAATTATTGATTATGAATATTTTTAACTTTGTTCTCGCAGGTCGCAATATTCCTGGATTATCGGTGATATCAATTTCGCATGTCACATTTCCGAGTTGGACTCTTTGGTATTTCATAAATTTTTTGCCACACGTTTGAGATACATTCAATTAACAGTGGAAAATTGATTGAAATTCGTTGTTAAAGAGTAATTTTCGAAGCAATAAAAGGAGATACTCAATTTATGCAACTTCAAAATCATGTTTAGTTTATATGAGGTTGTTTTTTTACGATGCTGAATATGGTAAGAAAATGTACTACATGTCGAGTAAAGGATGACGAGTTCAATTCCCAAAACACGAATGCGAATTTCACATACAGTCTAGAGCTAAAACATCGAATGTGACATGAACACGTGTTACTTGAACGTAGCATTTAATACAGTTGACATGCTCTATCTCTAGAGAACATCGACTTGCGAGAGCACAATTATTATTACAACCGACTCTGCTTAAATTCGCGGCAATTTCCAACGAAATAGCTTTCTTAATGCGTTTCCTCAAGATAGATTTGAGCTAAAAACTACTTACATTATCAAATTTCCGACTTGGAAGAAACCAAAGAAAAAATTACAAATCCTACGAAATGATTTAATGCAGATTATTGGGAAAATGTAAAAAAACTAGTGGAAGAGTATTGAAATATTATTAATTGAGTTTTTGAAAACATATTGGAAAGATAATCATTCATCTGATGAATCATTATATTGTGAAGTATGTGAATGGCACATTTTTTTAAAAATTACAAATAATAATTTGAAAACAAGTAAGAGTTTAAAACAGTTATTCATCATCAACGACAACAATTTTTATGATGAAACTACGATTTTGTTAATTTTTATGAAAATAATAAAACATCAATATTTATGTGAGTCATTAAAAAAATATGTCTGAAATTTTAGCTTTTCCGAATTCAGAAGATAATAATGAGATTCCCTTGTTTCTAAATCATATTCTCCAATTTCGGGCAAAAATTCATTAGAATATAACTACGAGTCACATATTTTTATTTGGATATTTACTTTTTCACTGACAAGATTGAAAAAAAAATCAGTTTTATCAAAAAAAAAAATCATTATTTCCATAAAAAATACATTGCGACGAAAAATATTTATTAACATGTCTTGATTCGAAATTTAAGTCTAGCTTGAGCATTGAAGCTTTAATAAAAAATCATTTCGAACAACTTTTCATTAATATTCTTTTATTTCGAAACTGATGGCAGATGATAACTGCACATAAATGAAATACAAGCCATTAAGCTTTAAAGTGTGGCAGTTCATTACAAAAATTATTTCTTGAATTATTCTTCATCGTCGCTCAAAGGATAGTGAAGTTAAAATCGCTTTCTGTCATTCATTACTGGTGTCATCAATAAGTACAAATCTTGTTTCATAGTTCCTCTAGTAGTATAGTCTCCTCGAGAATTCAGAATGTATAAACGTGTCAAGTCATACCATTTTTTGGAACATTTATATGGGGAGCAAATAACGTTTTGGGCTGCCAAAGCCTCTGATATGGCTATCCATCCTCTCGAGCTTATAACATATCGTCTCTCTTCTTTAGGGAAAGAGATGATATAATTATTGTATGCATTAACAAGTTTGATAACCTCTGCATCATCCCATACCCTCCTTTCCTTCTTTGAACGATTGTTTTTTACAGTTAGATCCAGAGGCTTTCCATTACATCCTGTCCCACTTGCTGAAATGAAGAATAAATAAACATTTGTGACGATGCTGTCGCTTTTGCTTAAGTAATGTTTAAAATGAACTTACCTGAAGCATGTTGATTATTCGTAAAAATACCTTGCCACGCGACGTCATCTTCAATACGATGTTTCGAAATGATTTTACTAAACAAGTCAGATGTTCTTTCATCTTTTTTCATAGAAGGCAAATTGTTTAGTATGTTTCTGCATTGGTACAAGCGAACTTGGAAATTATTACTTCGCATGTGATTGCCCATCCTGACAAGATCTGCTCTTTCGATTGTTTTTAATTCGTGATTTACAGTGTACAGCAACTCATCAACGAGCTTAAGCAAACTGTAGATTGCATTCGAATCCCAATTGTAACGCTGATTGCCAGCATCTTCATCACCTACAATAAAGCAAGTAA
>JAPYZL010215484.1:0-12421 GCA_030522825.1 Platygaster orseoliae | reverse complement strand
GATATTCGTTATGTTCTGAAGCCTAGACGAAATAAATTTACTCACCTGTTTTGATGTTCCGCAGTTCCTGTTGAAAAACAAACGCGAAAATGTCACAACTCAAATCCTACGTTTTCGTGTCAGAAAACATATTCACTCCTCTACACATAATAGGTTAGATGTCAAATCGACCAAACTCCGTTGGTAAAATAGTTGTCTAGTGAGCAACATAAGATAATTTTTTGGAATTTTTTTAATGTTGCATTTGTTACTTATTTGCACTGTCCCGAAATGCCCCATGTTCGGAAATGCCCCGGTCTCCCCTATTTATTAAAACTTCTCGTAATTTTTTATACTGTCTAATTTTTTCGGATTTTCGCTCAGTAATGCAAAATTTTTGTACTGAATACTTTGAAGAAATATGATAGTGAGCCAAATCAACAAAGTTCATGGACGTTTTTAATTTTTCAAATTTACTAAATTCTTTCAAAATGACTTACAATCGTCAAAAATTTTCTTTTATTTTAAACATAATACGATCCATCCAAACTTTTCAAGTTTAACGGAAATTCCTCCAATTCATTTTGTTTTCTAATAATTTTTCTGACCTTTTTTAGATGTTCGAAAAACTAGTCGAACTAATCAGCATTTTTTGTGTACGATTATGACTCTATAACTGTACTCGTTCTATAAAATATTAAATGAACAACACCCTACCCTTCTCTCGATTACATACAATTTATAATAATTGCATGTTGCAGCCCTTATCCAAAAGTTCACTATAAAAATAATGTGAAACTGAAAACTTCGCTCATTTCTAAGGGTTTCCTATCATGACTGGAATATGTGAAAAATTTTCATTATTATCCCTGATAAGGCATGAAACAAATTAATAAATATAATGAAATTCTCCAAGAATCCAGTAAACTTTATTTTCAAAAAATCGTTTTCGTATTGATTTCGTGTTCGGAATCTGTTGATTCCAAAAGTGGATCCATCCCCGCTTGGAAACAACTTTATTGCCCTCGCTAACTTCACCTCGATCCAAGAGCGAAGCGAAGCAAGAGGAGTGCTCGAGCGCGAATCCACGCAATATTTTCACGATCTAGGGCTTTGTTTGCATAATAATCGTGGGTTGTAAACGGATACATAAAAAAGTTTACGAATTGGTCTTTTTAGTCTGAAAGCAGACTAAAGGCATTAACGAAGTGGAAGTGGGAAAATAAAGTTAAAAAATTGCTAAGCTCTTTCCGCTTCTCGGATCTTCTCGAATATCCCTCATAATTCGTCTACCTCAGCTCATCGCCAGTGTCTGCAGTGGAGTAATTAAAAGAAAAAAAATCAATAGTAAGGATTGTCGGACGAAACATTTTTATTAAGACCTTTGAAAACTGCATTGGAAGCTCAAAAACCATATGGGTAACTTCTGTATGAGATTATTTTATTTTCAACATTATAGAGATTAAAATTATCGGATAAGTAATAAGTAATCAGTTCCAAACGAATCTCTCTGCTCGATTGGAAAATACACCCTGCAAAGCAAATATCGAAATTCGATACGTTCATTGTTCATTTATCATTCCCAGATACTAGATAACTTCACTAATCATCCCAAAACAGAACGAAGCGCAGAAAAATCAATGTTTCGCACGACTTCTCGTCCCCTTCCTTGTTACTCCCGTCACGCTCGTTGCTCCCTTTAGATGAAATTAAAAAATATGTCGAAGAAAAAGCCAGCTCCCAGCAGTGCAAAATAACTCCGCTTTTTCCAGTAAAAATCGGGCTCTTTCACTGGCTACCGCGGACGCGAAAACGCGCCTGGTAAAATATTCCATGTGCACACGTACGCCCCACACTCTGGCACCCATATCTATGCGATAATAATCCTGGAAATTTTTCTTTGTCCCACCAGCGCGTGAGTGAAAAACCACGTATCTCGACACAATGAAAATGCGGGACAAAAAACGCCAAAAGGAATAATAAACAAAATTACTTGACGCGTCGAAACATCGGGCGCGAGTCAACGACACCGGACAAAGATGAAGCCTCGGGCATTTCATCCATTTTTTGTCCCGAGACTTTTCTCCGGTTCCGTAAATTTTTAACGAGACCCGTACATTTCATCAATCACATAACTTGTTCGCCGCGAACAAGGTAACGCTGTCACGAACGGTAGACACGTTGCTCCGCAACGTCCTGTCCTAGCAAATTTACAGCGCCGGCCCGCGAGATTATCTCCAAATGAATTTACCTCCAACGCCCCCGACACGCCGAAAGATCTGGCCGGGATAGATCGAATTTCGAACGCTGAAAAAATCATTTCGTAGTTAATCAGGAAATGGACCTGGCTATACACTTCAGTGCCATTTCGGGTTACGGTTCCTTTACGTTTCCAGGACGACAGAGCAAGCTTTTAGAGATGGTGCTTCGGATACGTCGCGTATTATCTATACATAATGAGGAATGTATGTTATTTGATACATAAGTTAGGTGACCCCCCCCCCTCCGCCCTACAAGTCTCGAGGAGAAAATCGGATTAATGTAAGGGTCGAGTATACTTTGAAACATGTGAGAAATTCATATCTGGACATGTTGGTTAAAAAGCTGTTGCTTTTTATGTTTTTTTATTTTCTTTTCTATTTTTTATCTGTATTTTGTAATGTTTATTTGGTGGCACGTCCCAGTTTTTACGTGCACAACATTATTCATTACAATTTTTTTGTCTCACATTTCTCCACAATATTACATAAGAAGTTTCTGCACCCAACTCCCTTTCTTCCTCTTTTTGCTACACCCCTGAGAACGACCCTTTTAACATTTCGCAGCGTTTTCGCGAGCGTTTTCTTCTTCGGGGTTGACGGAATATTTCGCTCTTCATATAGAAACGCGTAGTCCCGACATCTGGGAATTCTCGATACATTTCCACTCACGCTCGGGATTGCACAAAAACGAAATGCTCAATTTACATTTCGAATGACTCCCTTTTGTCGCAGTCGAAACCTCGCGTACCTCGATGCTTGCATTTTTCAAGATCGGAGCTCTCGCATTTAATTAAATTTTTAATTCAGCTGGAACTGATAATAACCTAGAAAAAAAAAATTAACGCGAGCGAAGATTGGTGTACCCAAAAAATTGGTTGAATTAGTTCTATCAAAAACAAATTTTCGATATTTTTAAATATCTCCAAAAAATGTTAGTCTTACAAATAATAAAACGAAATTTTGGCCGTCATTGGATTGATAAGCTTTTTATTTTTATTATTATCATTTCTCATAAATAAAAACATGATAGTTCTATGCAACGTTACTATAAATAATCAAAATTGTATATCTTTGAAAACATCACAAAAGAGACTTTTTCATTTGTTAATAAAAGTTGCTGACGTTTCAAGTTAGACATAACATTACGTTTTTCAATCAATTTGAAGGCGTATCGTTTTTACAGTTGACAAAAGCAATTGTAAAATAATATTTTATCAAGAAAAAGAAATAATATTTTGTTCAGAATTATATTTCTACAACATTTCATAACTTGATACATTCTTCCTTTTCTGCTTAGTGAATTTGACTCTTGCAATTGGATCTTATCTTGGCGTAGGATTGGTAAATGGGAATCATACAAAAAGAAATAAAAAGTGAAAGAAAGTTTACCTGAAATGAAATTACATCCCTTTATGAACAAGATCAGAGTACTGATCTTTCCATTGCAATAATATTTATAAACAAAAGAAAATTTTTCAATTTGTAATCATTTGTTCCAGAGATTCTGCTTACTCGTGCAACAGAAAGTTCACTGAGGTATAAACTTTTTTTTTAACTTTCTCATTGAACGAAAAGAAAGAAATTCGATAGTGGAAGACATATACTTTAATTTTCTGATATATTCTTTCAATCTAATGTTTTTCTTTCTAATTTTCAAGTATAATTCGTGAAAATTGGAAAGTATTAAAAATCACGAAAAATCTTAACGAACTATGAACTGGTTTATATTTCAGTTGAATTTTTTGAATAGTTCACATACTGTTTCAATTGAAAAAACTTCAAAAGATGAAAACATCATAAATTAAAACGTTTGTGGATTTTCCTTATTGTTAAAAGTTTGGATATTTGTAAAATTCAGAAAAACCTTCATAAATTCGTAGACTTTGTTTATTATCGCATTGGATTGAAATAATATGCATGATAATTTTTTTTATTTGTCATAAAAATCGGAGAACTTAGAAAATATTCAGTAAATTTCTTTGAAAAATTTGTGAAAATTAGTAATGTTTTTATCATGCTAAAAATTCTCAAAATTAAAATACTTCCAAAACATTTATAACGTTGACCATTATCAATAGTTTCATAAACTCCGAATCATTGATAGAATTTCAGGAAACGTTCATGAACTTCAAAAATTGTAGAAATTATCGTAAAATACTCCTTTTGAAAATGTATGGCAATGTATTTCACTTCTTTCTTTGAAATCTGAAAAATTCAAAAAGTACTAAGAAATAACGAAAAATTTGAATGGATCGTAGAAATTATTATAAAATTTGAAATATTTAGAATACTTTTCATAACGTTTGATTTCCGAAAGTTTGGAGAGGTGAAGAAACAGTGTAAATGTCAAAGGTTGTTAATAATTCTGTTATATTAAAAAACATGTCTTATTGTAAAAAAAATTTGAAAATTTTTTAGAATTTCGAAATTTCCATTAACTGCAGAAACTATGTGATATACTCAAAATTGTTTAAAATAAAGAAAAATTTATCGTACAGAGGCAGCAAGTAATTTTCAATATTTCAGTAAAAATCAAGAATCCCAGAAAATTTTAAAATAAACCACGTAAATCATACTAAGCTTCATTCAACGATTTCATTAAACTTCAATTATTAAATCCTTATACATCTTCTGTTTACCTGGTTATCAATTGATAAATTTCTGTATTCAACTTTCCTCTAGAAACAAAAAAAAAATATTCAAAACTTTACTATCACTATCACAAAACTATTAACGAAACAACCTTTGGCCTCAAAAAAATTAATCTCCATCAAACAAATAACCAATAATCAGAGTTCCTTTACACCAAAAGAACTCACTGTTAAACTTTGTAAACTCCTCGGTACGCCTTTGTACACGTTTTTTCATAGAATTGAATTTCAAGAAAAGAAAGGTAGGCGGGTTTCAGGATTAGCGAGCGAATCCGCTGACAATCGAAGATAGAGAAAAGCTGGGGCGCGAATCCGCTATTTACGAGCTTGCGCGCTTTTCGTTTTATTGGAGAAATATTGGCCAAACTAACGTAATGTACTGCGCGAAAATCGTTGTGGGCGATGTTGTCCCACGCATACACGCGCCACGATTTATGCCCCCGAGTATCGTAATTTGTGCGTCAAATGTGACACAGTAGATTTTATTCCTCGCCCTCGTAAATCCTCCGAATTTCGAATTTCCGCTCGGCGCGCGTTTTTTTTTCCACTGTTTTTTCACCTACACTACTGTTTTTCAAAGTAAACAAAATCGCTCGCTTGCCAAGGAAACGGAACTAATTGGCTCAACGAGGGTGGTAAAAGCGCTTCGATCGCAGTAGCGCAACGCGCTGCTATCTTTTCGCGAATTTAAGAGAACAACGAGAACGACCCCGAACATGGGATTTTGCAGTCGAACAAAAGCAAAAGCATGGAGGGGAAAACGGCGACCGTATTAATCCCGCGGTGCCATTACACTGGCTTTATCCGTATTTCTGTTTGGCTCCGGAGCTGCTGCTGTGAAAGTGAGACAAGGATCGGTAGCGCGACGCAAAAATTGCGTTACGTCGGTTCAGTTGTAACTACGAAAACGGAATAGACATTTTTCATGTTTTTTCAGAATATTTTCCATTTACAGTAAAAGCCTCGAAAAAAAACTCCTCAAATTTTCACTTGATCTTTTCGAAGCCTATGTGACTGAGAACAAAAAATCGGTTACCGGTCATTTTTCCGAATTCAATATTCCAAAAGACCATTTTTTCACTTTAGTATTTTTTTCACTAATTACACCATTTTTCTGGAAAAAATTTTTTCACTAATTACACCATTTTTCTGGAAAAAATTTTTCCGAATATCATTTTCCGAACCACGTTTTCGAAAAGTTTTTTTTTCCAGAATTCCAAAAATACGAGATAAGATCAAAAATAATAATAATCACAATCATTTGCTAAAATTCATGAGTTCAAAACTCGGGAACGTCAAAATCGCGAGTTATAGCGGTTGTCTCATCGCAGAGGGAAATATCGATTCGTGCGGTAGGCGCCGTCGTCAGACGGCAAAAGCTCTCGTTGCGCTCGCTGCACGTACGAATGATAAGTACATAACCACGTGCCCTGCCTATCTTTTGCCGGCGCTCTCTCGCTCTCTCCATAATGCAAAGAGCCCAACTCCGAGAAGCCTGCGAAATGCTCGCTGACTCGAGAGATCTACTGTTTTTCACGACCGGAAAAATTTCCCGGCTTTTTTCCTTCGCTCAACATATGAAAGGTTTACGCTGCTGCCTGTGCATTCGAGACTCGGCTCACATTAAATACCAGAATTTGATCTTCTGCATGAGATATTCGGAAGCTCACTTTTGGTACATAAAAAGAAAATCCAAATTAATCAACTCTCATTGAAGAGCAGATTTTTCATGACTAATTACTAAAGAACAAAAAATGGAGGTTTTCATGATGTAATGAAATACTTTTTTGATGCATGAAAAGAATTTTTTTGCTCATCTCGTGAATGAGGAAGAATTATTTTGTACTTTTTTGATTTCAAAAGGGTAAAAACTAATCATTACTGAAACCGCAGACAGAAAACATTCTAATTTCAAAGGGAAATAAGGGAAAAAAAAGGAAAGGGGTAATATTTTCAGACTTCCTACATTTTTCGAATTGTTATGTTGAAAATATAAAACCTTTTTCAGTATTTTTGATGTACGATATTTGGTATCTCATGATGATGAAATTGATTTTTTTGATATCTTGGATTTTCAAATAGGGAAACAAAATAAAACTGTATCATGGAAAAAGAAAAATACTTTTGCAATGTTTTTTTTTGAATGCATGAAAAAAAAAGATATTTTTTGTTTATCTCGTGAATGCGGAAGAATTATTTTGTAGCTTTTTGATTTCAAAAGAGTGAAAGCTAATCATCACTGAAACCGTAGATAGAAAACATTTTAACTTCAAAGGGAAATAAAGGGAAAAAAAGGAAAGGAATTAAATTATCGGATTTCCTGTATTTTTCGAGTTATGTTGAAAATATAAAATATAATATTTTTCAGTCTTTTCGAAGTACAATATTGAGCATCTTATGATGATGACATCAAGTTTTTTGATACCGTAGATTTCTAAATAGGAAAACAAAAAAGTATTTAAAAATGAAAAAAGAAAAAACATTTTTACGCTTTCTAATGAAAATTCTAATGAAGCATTGCACGTTACTTGAAAATAACGCATTTCCAACAGCCAAAACATTATAAAATAATTGTCTTAAATTTGCGACATTTAAAATGATTTACAAGAAAAAATTGAACAATAAATTTTCTTAAGGGGTTATATACAAAGTTGAGGCGAAAAAAGTTACTTAAGTTCGTGATTTTTTTCAAGGATTTTATGCCAATTTTATTTGAAAAAGCAAAAGACTTTAGGTAGTAATAAGACTCTAGGTAGTAGTATCCAAGAAAAAAAAACAATTTGAATTTTGAAAAAATATTAAAAATTGTCGGAGTTTTGGCCGTTTTCCCGAAACGTGTTGTTTTTTTGCAGAGTTTTGCGGTGATCACTCTTCAAAGCGAACAGCTTAACTGAAACCAAAAAAGTAAAAAACTTATGAAAGAAAAATGTATTGTGGTGTACTTGAATGATTCTTTTTTCGTTCAAAAATTTTTCATTCTTCGTAATAATTTTTTGTTTAAAATTTTGAACACCTCTGAGGTCGATTTTTTTTATGGCTTTTTTATGACATTTTTATTGAAAAAAAATTTTTTTTTGGAAACCGAATCGTTCAAGTACACCACAATACATTTTTCTTTAAGAATTTTTTACTTTTTTGGTTTCAGTTAAGTTATTCGCTTTGGAGAGTGATCACCGTAAACCTTTGCAAAAAAAAAACATGTTTCGGGAAAAGGGCCACATCTCCGACAATTCTTAATATTTTTTCAAAATTCAAATTTTTTTTTTTTTTTCTTGGAAACTACTACCGAAAATTAGTCTTTTGCTTTTTCAAATAAAATTGGCATAAAACCTTCGAAAAAAATTACGAACTTAGCTTACTTTTTCGCCCCAACTTTGTATATAACCCCTTAAACTTTAAAGCTTTTAAAGAGTCGGACTTTTTTTTAATTTGATATTTTTTCAGCAATTGAATTTTCTGCATATTTTGAAAATTCGAATCATTTGTGCAGTTCCTGAGAACGTTGAATAATTTTATATATTGTCTTATTTATTATACCTTTTGAAATACACGTAATAATGTTTCAATAGGTTATAATGATAAATAAAAACTATCTTCTCTAGATGAACAAATTATCATAAGATTTGAAATTTACAGGTAATTTGTATCATATTTTAAATTTGGAAAATTTTGGATGGTGAGCATAGCATTAAAAATGCTGAAGGTTATCAATTACATCATAAAATTTGAAAAGTTTTAAGATTTCCAGAAAATATCTACAAACCTTTGTAAATTGTTAAATATTTTGAAAAATTTCGTAAAACTTAAGAAACCATATAGTATTTTGCAAATTTTTTTAATCAAAAAATGTTTTGTCGTACGATGATGATCAGTAAGTTAGGAGAATTGTAGTATACCCTTCCATAATTTTCCAGCTGTGAATAAGAGATTTTTTTTCATACATCTTCTGCCACCCCTGATTATTTGTCACTTATCATTATGTCAGAATATGTTAAGTTAAAACAACTAAAACTAAGATTTTTTTAAATTCAAAAGTACATTAATTAACAACTCGAGTAGTAGCATTATTTTAGAGAAATATTTGAATCCTTTTGGCACAAAATTATTTCTTTCCAAAAATAATTACTTTTTTTGCTTTTCAAACAAATTTTCCATATTAACATTTATATCTAATTCAATTTACATACTCATTCATTTTAACTGAATGATATTCGTGAAATGCCATTCAAAAAATATTGAAGTAATCGCAATGTATAACAAGTAACAATTCAGAAATTCATTCCATATAATAACGTTTGTAATTTGAGAGTTTAAATTATGAAATAGCAATAGCATGGCACTCATGTTTTAAGCTTCAAAAACATAACCTAAAATAATAATCAATTAAAATTTATGAGTAACGTTCCAACGGATATAATGCAGAGCTTCATTGCTTCGTGTAATGAAGCACAATAAAATTCATTTTAGAACTAACTCTCTTAGTCAACATTTTTGTATAATATTTGTCAAAGAATTTTGAGCAAAACAAAATTTGCAACTTACGAATTCATGTTGAACTTCAAAAAAATCAATTCATCTCATCAGAAACTTCCTGAAACTCACCTGAAACAAAAAAAATCATACAAATTTAATTAATCAACCATCATGTTTTTGTCAATCATTATAACTCGCATGATTGAGTCCTACTTTTCCCAATCCGTTTTTTCCAAGGAAATTTTTTTCCAATTCACTTTTTCCCAAATTTTTTTCCCCAAAATTTATTTTTCAACAAATTTTTTTTGTTCGTGCATTCTTTTTTCAACAACACGAAAACTACCCTTTTTCCAACCCTTCTCGTTCCCGGAAATTCCACTACCTCGCTAAAATAAAAAACAAACACCCACAAACGTCCAAATTCACGTTTCCCCTCAAAAAAATAAAGACAAAACCCCCCAGGCATCCCTCGTGATTCTTCATTTCCTCGCACTCGAGACACCCTCTGTTTAGAGAACGCGACCTCATTAAAATCCGCGACGGTGCCGAAAACCTTTAGCAACTGCAGCAGCCGGAACTGCTTATCAGCAATGCTGGCGCAGTTTTCTTCGTCTCTTTCACCTCGCTGTTAAATCCCTCTTCTTCCAGCCACGAAACGCGAACGCCAAATGTCTTTGTTCTTGCCCGGCAAAACTCGGGCTCGGGCAGATTTCACGCGATACGAGAAAAGCGCCGCAAAACCGCTTTTTCCCCTGTTTCCCTCGTCGTCGTAACGCCGTTAACTCGCGACTTCCGCGAGTTTGACAATCGTGGCCAAAAAAAAACAACCCGCGGGCGTAAAACAAAGTGTTTTGACAGGGCGCGAAACTAGTGTCTTTTTTCATCCCCGGCCTCTTTTTTCCACTCGCGGGCGCGTCATGAATATTGAACAAATTCGCCCCGGAAAAGTGCGCCGCGAGGAATTCCGGGCGAGAGCTGTCTAGTTGAGCGCCGGGCGAGCATAAGTCAAGCGGCTTGAATTTACAGCCACCGTGCAAATTGTTCCGCGGCTTCATCCGCGATATGAGCGCGCGTTTCTCGATACTCGAGGCCGTGATATGAACGAAAAAGTTTTTCGTACTTTGGAAATTGAAAAAAAAAGCAGGATGAGGATAAAATGCGGTGTTGGAGAAAAAGAAGGAAAAGTCGTTGACGATTCCAGCCACGCGACACACGTCGCGCGAAAGATGCAAATCTCTGGGTGGTGCGGGCTTAGAATAGAGTCGAGTTAATCGGATTTCTCGTTTGGACGCCACGTTTCTTCGAACTTTTTTTCTAAGTTGAAAACGCATGGTTTACTAAGAAAAAAACTAGTACTATTTAACATATTATTTTAATATAAACAACTATGATGTTGTGCCTTTTACGATATTATTGCTGGTTTTGCAGTATTATATAATATTTTTTAATATTAGAGCTGATTTTTTTAATTATAATATTGCAAAAATCACTTTATTTATGTAAGTTTTTCATAGATAATTACAAATTTATTAACACTATATAACTCGTACGTTCTAATATGTTTCGACTCAGAATTTAATATACGAGCATGGTAAAATATATTATCAAACTGTTTTACTTTTTATTGCTCGTATTTCCGGCTGGTACAAAATAATTTTTTATGTACTAACAGCAAAAACTGTGTCGACCTGTATTTAGGAAATATTCAAATTATATTTTAGGATCTACAATACACTTGTATAATGTCAATAATAAGAAATCACAATATTTTATAGATACTGAAAAGTACACGAAAATATAACAAGTAAACTCTTCAAAAAAAATTTTATGCTAAATAATTGAAATGTAGTACAGTATAAATTAATATAGGTATTGTGCAAATTACTAAATATATGCCACTTTTCAATGGATAATATGGGAAAAATTACTCGTACATAGAATTCAAATTCTGTCAATCTTGAAATATCGATAAAGTTACTTTACACTTCATTATTCATTTTTCAATGCATTCAATATGACTTTTCATATACTAAGAGAAAATACTCTACTAATATGTATTTATGGAAAAAATTATTTATTATTATTGGTTCAAAAATATACTCTTACAATGTAAATACTATGAAATTATTACATTATATTGGAAAAAATACACAAAAATATAGGAAGAACTGAAATAATATAAGGTTGATAATGTCATTGCTGATCTTGTCACTTGCTTCTTACTTATCAAAATACCGTATATTGAAAAATGTTATATTATACAAGTTACTAGATGCATGCAAATTATCAATACATAAAATTGGAAAAATTGAAACTAATGTTCTACTATACTAGTTCACAGAAATAAATATCTGTATAAAGTGAAATGTCAATTCACTTTATTCAAATTTGCCCTTCAAATAAAGGGCAAATATAAATTTGCCATTTATAATTTGTATTTCAGTTAATTCAATATGTTTTTCGTATAACAAATGGAAATACTATACCAATTAGTACTTGGATAAAATTCATATAATATTTTTAATTTACATTTTACTTTAACAATGTCAATAATTTAAAATTACAATAAGTATACTACAATATAAATTACACAATAATATAGTAAAAACAATTATACAGATTTGAATACCGGAAAGATAAAATGTTGATTTAATGTGGATTTGTAAGAATTGCAGAATGATAGTCCGAAAAATACATCAGAAGTATATTATGAAATGCAATACATCTTAGTTTTAACAAGAACATTAATATCTATCACAATAATATTATAAGACAATGTTAACAACACATATCGAGCAAAATATTTGGATAATAAATAACCTAATGGATTGTATTAGGCCGAAAAAAGCATTGCGAAATGTTATTTTAAAACGGGTTGTTCCACAAAAAAAACTTGGGTGTGTGTCGTTGGACACCCGGTAGAAGTGGAACACCGCGTTATTTTGTTCGCTTTCTGTAATTTTGTTCGCTTTCTGTAATCTGTAATAATGCAATGAATATAAATATGTCTATTTATAACAGCTGTCCTTGTTATCCATTAAAAAATTGTGCAAAAAT
>JAPYZL010215453.1:0-19022 GCA_030522825.1 Platygaster orseoliae | reverse complement strand
ATACTTTGAATAAAAAATTTGAAAAACTCGAGATATCTTGTTTATTTTGCGATTAATGGAATCAGTCTCGAAACTTAATGGACGCACTGTGTATGTATGCCAATTTTTACTAGACAATTTCGGAAAACTTTAAGCCTATAGAATGCAAACTTTACTGAATAAATTGTAATTTTCTTTTAACTGAAACATCAAATGCAATATTTCATAATCACTAATTTTTTTTCAGTTTGTATAATACAATATTTTATTTTTAATTCACTTTAAAAAGTCAATCTTGTTTTAAGATGCAATAAAATTAAGGCACGAAATTCAAATAGTATCTTATATTGAGTCCATGCTAAAATTACTGTGCAATCGATGAAGTCCTAAACCAAGACAATATGTCTTAAATCAAGTATGATTTCTTCAAATTATTATATATCTTAACTTAAGACTTGTCCTCTTGAAAGTGATTTTGAATTTGCCTAAATTTAAGACGGTGTTTGAATTTCAAGTCGCGCCTTGATTTTTTTGCATCTTAAAACGATATTCAATTTTTCGATGGTCGTAAAAAGAATTAGAACGATGCAAGTTCTACTATATTATTGCAAATCTTGTAATTTCTATTTTCCTTATTACAATATTGTATGTATATCAAAAATTATTCTATTGTAGAAATTCCGATGTGTATGCCAATTTTTACTAGACAATTTCGGAAAACTTTGTAAACCTGTAGAATGCAAAATTTACTGTATAAATTGTAATTTTTGCTCTACTTGTACCCATAATTTAATATTCGTGTATAATGAAACATCAAATGCAATATTTAACAATCACGAATGTTTTTCTCAGTTTGTATAATACGATATTTCATTTTGAATTTACTTTAAAAAGTCAATCTTGTTTTAAAATGCAATAAAATTAAGACACGACTAGAAATTCATATAGTATCTTATATTGAGTCCATGTTAAAATTACTGTGCAATCAATAAAGTCTTAAATCAAGTATGATTTCTTCAAATTATTATATATCTTAATTTAGACTTGCCTTCTTGAAAGTAATTCGATGGGTCCCTGCCAACTCATCGAATTGTAAGTATTCCTAAATTTAAGGCGATGCTTAAATTTCAAGTTGTGCTTTGATGTTTTTGCATCTTAAAATAATATTCAATTTTTCAAGGGTTGTAAAAAAGACTAGAACACTGTAAGTTCTACCATATTATTGCAAATCTTGTAATTTCTATTTTCCTTATACAATATTGTATAGCAAAAATTGTTTTATTGTAAAAGTTCTAATATGTATGCCAGTTTTTACTACAAACTTTTAGAAAACTTAAAACCTAAAAAATGCAAATTTTACTGTATGAATTTTAATTTGTACTATACTTGTACCCAACATTTAATATTTGTGTATACTGAAACATAAAATACAATATTTCAAAATCACTAATTTATTTTCAGTTTGTATAATAAGATATTTCATTTTTAATTCACTTTAAAAAGTTAATCTTGTTTTAAGATGCGATAAAATTAAGACACGACTAGAAATTCAAACAGTATCTTATTTTGAGTCTATGTTAAAATTATTGTGCGATCGGTAAAGTCTTAAATCAAGACAATATGTCTTAAATTAAATATGATTTTTTCAAATTATTATATATCTTAATTTAAGACTTTCCTCTTAAAAGTAATTATGAATTCGCCTAAATTTAAGGTCGTGTTTGAATTTCAAGTCATGCTTTCAATCTTAAGGCGACCCGCAACTTACTGTAGTGCGAGAGAGACGCGTAGAACGGGAACCAGTTGAGAGAAAGAAGGACGAAAAGAAAAGGTTTTGCGAGTCGTCTTAAGGAGTCGAACATTAGAACTCATAAAAAACAAGTACAGAGAATATGGAAATTTGATTGAATAAAAACACAGAATTATGTGAGAAAACTTTTTTTTTTTTTTTTAAGTTCCAAGATACTTCAGTTTAGAGAATTTGCAGAGGATTGAGTGTGAAAACTATTTTTTATCGTATGATTTTGATTTCAGTTTTCAGTTGACCGTTGAAATGTTTGATTACATGGATGACATCCTCGCCTTGCAAGCTTTAGGTAAATATAAACATTTTACACTTTTTGATTTGCAAGTCATTAAACTTGCAGATGGAAATATTATTATTTCTAAAATCTATAAATCCACAATATTGGAATTGTCTTTTTCTGTCATTTACTCAACCACTGAGAAACAGTAAATTGTCACTGATTGTTCAATGATACTTTTCTAAACCGCAGTTTACTCAGTAAATACCTATCTCTATTAATCTAAAACAGAATCATCTCTGCTTTTCTCAAAGACCTAGTAAGCATTCATGATATCATTTCTGATCACGCCATGATATGTCATACCATGATATTATATGACAGTTAAATGACTTCGTGAAGTCAAATGATGACACTGGAGTGTAATATATCACACCATGATTTTTCATGTTATGATATTCCATGACATCATATGATATAGCATGACATCTCTTGTTTGCATATCAAGCCATATATGTGTGTAATATGTTATCTATGACATGGCATGATATCATTTCTGATCACTCCGTGATATGTCATACTATGATATCATATCAGTCAAACGAACTTCATGATATCAAATGATGTCATTGGAGTGCGATATGATATCACACTATTACTTCCTGTGTTATATTCTATGATATCATATGATATCATACCATGGCATCTCTTGTTTGCATATCAAGCCATATATGTGTGCGATATGATGTTATCCATAACATGTCATGATATAATTTCTGATCACGCCGTGATATGTCATACCATGATATCATATCGCAGTTAAATGACTTCATGATGTCAAATGATGTCACTCGAGTGAGATATGATACTACACTATGATTTGCCGTGTTATGATATTCCATGACATCTCTTGTTTGCATATCAATTCTTATATGTGTGCAATATGTTATCCATGACATGGCCTGATATATGATTACATTATGAAATCATAAATGTTTACTGAGGATGTTTTCAACCAAAGTCAAACAATGAATGTTCACTAACTATTCAGTGACTGAATTTGGATTGTTGTCATCAGTGTAATTTTGTAATGCGATAGTTTTTGGCTCATTGGACATGTCGAGGTCGAATTCTATGACACCGTGTGGTCAGTGCCGTTTGGCGCCGCTCATACCTTGCGTTTTGGACGCCTCGCAGCTCTACGATTACTGCGTGAAGATGCTTTTCAAGCTCCACGGCATCCTCCCCGCCGACATTCTCGCCGGCCACCGTGATCGCTTTTCCAAACAATTCCGCCTACTCAAAGGCTTCTACAACACCATGATACACATGCAGTATTTCAAGCACCTTATCACGATTCCATCATTGCCCGAGGTAAAAAACACAAATAATAGTAGTATTGTTCATTTAATTGGAGTTGAAGAATAAAGAACTTTTCAATATGTGTGACATTGTACAGTTCTTAAAACTTTTTTCTAAGAATCAAAATCACGAGGAGTAAAATATATAATGCTATATAGACATAAATTTGTAGTTTGTACAGTGTTGTACAAATATTGTAAAAATATTGGAATATGTTTTTAGTTCTTGTTTCTTCATGTAATTGTACTGTACACAATTACTTAAAGCGAATATTTTGTTGTAGAATCCACCGAATTTCTTGATTCAATCGGAGCTTGGAACTTACGTTACGCCCGTGGTTGTCTTGCCTCCCGAAGATACGATATACACTGAGACCGTAAGTGACAGTCTCATTGACACTTCTGACACAAACTCGATAATGTGCGACGAATCGGATACTTTCAGGAATGGCTCGAATTCGCCTGATGTTTTGGCTGAAAGGTTTGTTCGTGATTAACAAATTTGTTAATAACAATTCAACATTAACAAATTATATTTTGTGTTGACAGAAATAACTTGATCGAACATTTGAATGAAGAAAATGCCCACCAAAGAAAAAGATTGAACGCTTTGGTAATGGAGCATGAGAATATTGTCACAGAGTTCAGGAACCGGATTTTGGAACTCGAAAACGCACTCTCCATTAGAGTAAATAACGATAGTTACGAGGAAAGTAAATAAAAAGATATTGTTTTTAATTATTGGTTTTTTCCAGGGAAGTGAAATAATCCAAGAAAAACAAAAATCAGCGGATTGTGTAAAACAGAAGGATCAAGCGACTGGAAAGTTGAATGAACTGGAAAGCAAAAGCCAGATTATGAATGAAAAGTTTCAAAAACTCAAACAAGTTTATGCGAAACTCAGAGAAGAGCACATTTCTTTGATACGTAAGGTTAGAATTCTGAAATTTCTCACGATATTTATGCATAAAAATAATAAAAGTTACGAGTTCCATGCTCTCTTATGTTTCATGATTGGTTGTCATGATTGAAGTCGTTTAACGTTTCAGAAAGCGGAAGATGACAAACATTTGGGTGGATTGCAAATACAGCGCGATCAGTTGAAAAGACAAGTTGAAGAGTCGGAACAAAGAATGGAGGAGTTGGTGCAAGGACAAGCGACGGCGGAACAAGAAGCCGAGAGAATTGTCCTGGCTAGAGCGGAACTGGACCAAGTCAGAAAACAGTTGGACGCCTTGAAAACTGAAAATTTGGTGAGTTTTAACTTATTTATACAGCATTTTTATAAAATTTTCCATTGTAAAAAAATGCAGCTCAGAAGAAATTGTAAATACGCCTTCAAAAATTTCTTGAAGTTCACGTTTTAGATTATTTAAATTTAATTACCAGAGCGACCCAAAAAATGGCATGATATGCTAAAAAACATGAAAAATCTGTAAAATATGCAATAATAAATGCACAAAATACTAAAGAGTATCTTCATCTTTATTTCTGTTGCAACTGCCAATGGCGTGATTTTCAAATACTGAGTCATAAAATTTTTATATAATAATAATACTATGAATTATAAAATAATAAGTGAAACTTCAATGTCCTAACATAGTAGGACCCACTATAAACATAGATAAGAAGTCTCACAAAGTAAAACTAATATTTTTTCTTTTTTTTGTTTAGTTTATTTAGTATTATTGAGCTTCTTTTTTTCGTTTCAGGCTTTGGTTGCCAAGATGGACTTTGTGTCATCAGAAAAGTCTGCCGTCGAAGGAGATTTGCACGATTTGCTTGCGCAAAAAGAGGAACTTGAGGGGAAAGTAAGCGATTTGCAATCTGAATTTGAGCGATCGCAAGCTCAGTTAAAAGCGGATACTCAAGTTGCATTTTACGAGTTGCTACGTAAGTTGAATGAAAAGTATATTAGAGTAAGTAATTTGGTGGGATCAACTTAAATACTGACGCAAAGATAGTTTTTTGTGATATTTTCTGACATTTTGTGATATAATTACGCGTTTTGTGATATTTTGTGATGTTCAGGTATGTTAACATACCCGAATATTTCCGAACATACCCGGAAATAACCGAACACTTCCGAATATACCCGATTACTTCCGAATATACCCGAACACTTCCGATTATACAATTTCAAACAGTAGTTGATAATATGCAAATGATAATTTAAAGTTTATTAAATTTATTCAAATATAATTGGTGGAAGTAGTTTTTGAAATAAAACTTGTCCAATTTTTGAAGAAACGTCATGAAATAAATATTGCCATTTTCATGTTGCAGTAAACTGTTTATCGGAGACAGAGAACATACTGCAAAACGCAATGCAAGCCATTGAAAATCCGGCAATTTCAGCCGTCACTTGCACACCAGATTATCTTTTGAGTTTGGTCGCTCCGATTTCGGCGTCTTTGGACAAATTGAAAAATTCCTTTGGCAATTACGTGGATAATCCACAGCAAACGAGTCAGCTCATTCGAACTTGCATGTACACTGTTTATTTGCTTTCTATGTTTTTGATACATGCTAAGTCAACCTCCAACACTTCCACTGATGTCGGTTTTGGCGACAGTAAGTGAATGTTTAATAATTTCTTAGTGTTACTTATAATTTTTTGAATTTTTAAACTGTTTGAAAATAAAGTTGAGAAATATGTAATTTGTAAAATTTTTGATAAATAACAGGAATTGCCGACGAGTGCAAACAAATGGGATCGCAGTGTTTGGTGATGATAAGTTACATTAAAGAAAAGTCGTCGACGACTTCAGACCAAATAGATGTTGTGAGAAAGCAATTGGAAACAATTTCCAGCCTTGTCGCGACTTTGACAAAAACCCAGAACAATGTTGAAAAAATTGGCGATTTGGTTGAGTGTGAGCTTTTGAGTATGGACAAAGCTATTGAGGAAGCTGCAAATCGCATCAAGGTTGCTTACAAATTTTTTTTTTCTTTCTTTTAGAAATAAGAGTAAAAATTTTTTTAATTTTAAACATGTCGTAAAAATTTTCAATTTCAGGACATGATTGACAAATCGCGAGCTGCGGATTCTGGAGTAAAATTGGAAGTGAATGGCAAAATATTGGGCTCGTGCACGGAGTTGATGATGGCGATACGAAAGTTGGTGCAAACATCGCGTAACTTGCAAATGGAAATCGTTTCCCAAGGAAAGGGAACTGCTTCGACCACAGAATTTTACAAGAGAAACCATCAGTGGTCGGAAGGTCTTATTTCAGCAGCCAAATCTGTTGGAATGGGAGCCAACTTTTTATTGTACGTTTTTTCCTGTTTCTTTATAATTTGAAATACATTTTCGCGAGGTTTTTTATGTTGTTCATTTTCCTTAAAGGGAAGCTGCGGATAAAGTTGTTTCCGGTTCTGGGAAATTCGAGCAACTTATGGTCGCGTCGCAGGGCATCGCAGCCTCGACAGCTCAGCTCGTAGTTGCGAGTCGAGTCAAAGCTGAGCGTACCAGTCAAAATTTATCGGCTCTTTCGGAAGCTTCTCGAGGAGTTACCCAAGCTACAGGGACAGTTGTTGCGACTGCCAAAAGTTGCAGCGCCCTCATCGAAGAAAATGGTGATTTTTTTATTTGCAGTACTATTACATTTTTATTTTCTAAGATCATCTCTACAAAAAATTTCTAATTTGAATCCTCTATGAAAAAAAACTCATCTGAAGTCAGAATCTTTTATTTGACTTGAGTTTTCGTCAATTGAAAAATTCCTGATATTTATTCTATAATACTCAATTCACGAGACGAAAAACTAAACTATTTCAGATGATTTCAACATGAAAATGAGTTTGCATCAAGCGAAGAGATTGGAAATGGAGTCGAAGGTGCGTGTGATGGAATTGGAGCAGGCTTTGGAAACGGAGCGATTGAAACTTTCGGCTCTGAGACGATACCATTATCAACTGGCCGATGAGAATAATGTATAGGTACGATTTCGCTCGTCCAAATTTTTCAATGTCGTCATTTCGTTATTTTACTGATTTCGTTTTTCGCAGTGTCGACCAGTGGCATTTCCAGACGATATTTTTATTCAAACATCGCATTTGTTATAACTGTGAAACACGTTTTTTAATGCGTAAGTGCATTTTTGAGACTTGAGTGAGCGAGCTTCAACATTCACCAACGTTTAAACCAAACAGCTTACGCATTTTTGCTAAACATTTTATAATTCCCGGTTTGAAGAAGAAACGTGAACGTATATAAATATATATTTCTTATCGACTGATATATTTTGTATATTCTTTCATGAAATTATTTAATTTGATAACGTTTACGCACAAGTCGAGTTGTTTCAACGATAAAATTATATAAAAATGTGTATATCGAATAAACGAAAAAGGACAAAGAAATAAAAGTGTTGTCATTTGCCATATATTGTTGATATGGGAAAATTTATTGCATCGACAAAAGAAAAACAAGGTTTTACATGATACTGAAGATAAAGCAACTGCTTCTATAACCTTTACATACTTGATTGCCATTTTTTTTTAATATCAACAACGGAACTTTTTTCAAGTGCAGAAATAACCATACATCATTACATTTTTTTTTCATCATTTGTTGACATTGAAAACGTTTACACCTTCCCCGTGTTTCCAAGAGAATTCTAGAGTGCGAAGTTTATTAATGTTTTTTTTCAACATTATCACAAATTATCACAAAATAAAAAAAATTAATGGGCAAATTCCACAAAATGTGAATAGGAAATAATGTAGCATTGAAACTATAAGTCTTCAAAATTAGTTCCACGACTTCAAAAACATAGTAACACATTAAGTTAAAAAGTCAGATTATAAAATAGTGAACTTTAATAACTTATTTATGTAGAGTTAGACTTTTTAAGGAAAATTATATAAATGACGCAATCAAATAAAAATTAAATTGAAACTGGCGAAATATCAAACTATTGCAACGAAAAGTTTTTTTTCTCTGTAACACACTCATTCATCTTGAAAAAAGTTCATAAAAATAGTGCATTACTATAATGGTCCCCCAAAAACAAAAATCAAACTTTCAATATACTCGGAAAATGTGTGCACATGCGGATCTTGCTAAAATCGATAATTACACCATTTGAGCAGTTGCACCATTATAGCAACGCGCAGTCAAAACTTTATCCGAAAAGAAAAAAAAGAAAACTTTTCGGAAATCATGGGGGGTGTTTTGAACGACAATCGTCATTGATTATTATTGCACTGGCATCAGAAGAAATACGCGCCAAGAATGAAATCTACTCGCAACAGCGGAATACACCGATTAACTGCAAAATATTCACTTTTTTTCCTAACAAACAAATAACCCTAGTGAAAGGAATGTCCAAAATAACAATGGATCGTTTGTACAGTAATTGTTAACGTTGTATAAAGGTGATTCATTGTTATTTCGTACACTTGTACAAAACGCATTCTTACATTTTGAACTTGTCGTGAAATGGAAAAATATTGTGTTCGAATGTACATTGTACTACACTCACTTACAACCATGAAAATCAGTATTTTTCACTCGACGATCAAATGATTTTCAATCACTTGCCGAATCAATCTAAAACTTGGGCAATTCAATCATCGTTCAGAGATACAAATAATTTTCATTGTTTAAAAACTCGACAACAAAAGATGATTGAACTGTTCAGAAATCCAGCTTTTTCACCAAAACTTAATTTCGATCCAAGTTGTTCAACGTTTTCCGTACACTGTAAATTAATTACAATCAACTCGAGGAAAACCCAAAACCGCGAATTCAATTTACGTATCTCGAAAGAATGGTAAAAACGTTAAATGTGTGTATTGCACTCGCGAAAGGAACTTGGGTCAGAAAAATATTCGGACGAGCTGAAATAAAAAACGAATAAAAAATCACTCAAGTACGATCATTCAATCAATAAATAATTTATTATACAATAACGTAAAAGAAAAAAAACATCACCATTTCTGGTAGTGCGACTCTATCTCAAGAAAAAAAGCTCATTCGAAAAATCACGCAAAATATCATTACTCCTCGTCTTCCATTCTGAAAAAATTTATTCACTTCAACAACGCTCATTATTTACATGGATCTCGCGTGTTTCGACATTTGGTAAAGTTTGAGCGTCATGTTGTTGATTCAACAAAAGTCATTGCACGATAGCAACGTAATATTGGTCATAACCAATGAAAAGTTGTATTCTAGATACATTTGAGTTTTTCATGTTTTGTTTGAAAGTACTTTTAAGTCAATTTTTTACGACTGATGATTTTATGTATCGATAATTTTGAAAAAATTTTCTTGATTACCCGTCATTTTTCCCAATTTTTTTTTATCATAATTATTTTTTTTAACATTTATAAATATTTGTTAGCAAAACAATCTCAAAATCATGCAAATAACTGTTATTAACATGAATAAATAGTTAATGTTTGGATAATGATGTTTTTTTAAAAGCATAAAGATATCACAGTACAAACATTTTCTAACTTGATTTTTGGTAAAAGTGAAAACTTGTTTAAAACAAAATTTTGTTTTTAATTTTCAAGCTCAATATTGTAATGCGGTTTAGAGCAAGTTTTAAAAAATTCGTTATAAATAAATTTTCGATAGCTGGCATAAACAATAAACCAATCATTGTTGGTAATAAATTAAGTTGAAAATTTTTATCAATATTATCGATAAAAGCCACAAATTGTTGATAACTACCAGAAATTTTGTCTTCCTTATGTGTGTCTTTCAAAGATTCCAAAAAATATCGCGAATTAAGATGATTTTGCGCGATTGTTCTTAATAAATGAATTTGCAATTAATTTAAAGTATTCAAAAACGTTATGTATATTTCACTATTTTCAACTATATCGAATTTTCTGTAAATCGGTTGTGAAAAATAAAACTGGAAACAATTTTCGCATTCTATCAAAAAATACGCGACTCTGAAATGTTTAGATTTTTATTTTGATTCATGAAATTCATATCTTGTATTTTGAACTTTGGTTCGTTAAAAAACCTCTTCAAATATGCTCCTGAAGTTCCAAACTTTTCAAAATAAACGAAATAGAAAAAAATTGTTTCCATTACTTTTTCTAATTAAAGTAATAAATAGTTCTTGAAATTAAACAATTTTTATAAACCATAATACTTTTTTTTCACTTTATTTTCGCTTATTTCTTAAACGTTTGAAACTCCGGGCACATCTTCAAATGTGATTGCAGTAATTAAACTTCTCACGAACGAAAGATTTAAAATACTAAATTTCTGTAAAACACTGTACTCCCGGATGTATATTCTACAAATTCAAATTAAACTGAATCATAATTTTTCAATTTCAACTTCATGCACAAGCTCATGAACAATAATTATTTATGATTTTTAGAATGCTGCCTCACCGTTAATTAAAAAAGAATTTTCAAATTTCTAAATTCCTTCGATTCGTAGTTTTTGAATTTCTATATTAATTAGTTCTGAAACTGTTGATAGATAAACGCTGCAATTTTGGAATTTAAAAAATCTCGATATTTAATTCCTATAATTTACAATTTTCGAAATGCATAGTTTTCTTTTAGTAAATTCGTCCTATAATTTCCTATGTTTCAAAGTTTCAAACTTGATAAAATTCATAAATATATTTCATTCACTAAACAATCATACATCAAATTCTCAAATTCCAATTCCAAAATGAAAATATACTCCAATACCATACACTCATCCAAACTCCAAAGTTTAAAATCTCTAAAAAGACGAAAAATGTCGATAGTTATTTTTTCCAGCAAAAAATCAATCAATTATTACCTGCTTTATATTCTACAAATTCAAATTAAACTTAATCATAATTTTTCAATTTCAAATTTATGCACAAGTTCATGAACAATAATTATTTATGATATTTAGAATGCTGTCTTATAATTAAAAAAAAAATTTTTTAATCCCTTTCATTCGTAGTTTTTGAATTTCTAAATTAATTACTTCTGAAACTGTTAATTCATAAACGCTGCAACTTTAGAATTTAAAAAATTTTGATATTAAATTACTATCATTTACGATTTTTGAAATGCATAGTTTTCTTTTAGTGAATTCGTCCCACAATTTTCAATGTTTCAAAGTTTCAAACTTGATAAAATTCAGTGATATATTTCATTCACTGAACAATCATACATCAAATTCTTGAATCTCAATCCCGAAATGAAAATATCCTCATCCAAACTCCAAAATTAAAAATCTCTAAAAAGACGAAAAATGTCAATACTTATTCTTCCCAGTGCGAAATCCATTAGCTGTCACCAATAAATACTCACCACTATCAACCATTTTCCCCATCCTCACTCCATACTTTTCCTGCTTCTTGCAATTACTCTTCACCCTCGCACAGTTAGCTAATGCACGATTCACGCCATGGCGTTCCCAAACACAAAATCCACGTCCTCAAAACGTGCCTTGAGAAAAAACCTCAAAATGCATCTCTTCGACGCGTTGAATCAACAAAATTCGCTCTTTACGAAAGTCGAAATACGCGCTGTTCCTGATGTTCCACGGGGTGAAAGGACGTCGTTTAACCTTCGGCGAGAATCTCACGTAGGAGTCGCTTGAGGCTGTCGAGGCCAGTGATAAAACCCGAATCGGGGCCCTGGTGGACCGTCGACGAGGAAGAATTCGCGGTAACACCGACGCCTCTTGGGCCAAAAGTAGTATGCGCAAAGTCGATCATCCGAACATCGACGAAAGAGTCACCGTCACCGGCCCCCTGTTGTTGCTCGTCGTCCTTGACTCGCAACCGCTTGCTCGCACCGCCTCCAGCACCGCGTTTTCCCACAACCACGCTCCCCTCTTCTGGGAAATTCTCGTAAAGACGCACGCGATGCGCCTGTTGCCTGTTGCGTTTCACCACGTTGCACTCGGCTGTGTCGACGTCTGACATGGCATCCTCTGAATCCTGGCAAAATTAATTGAAATCACACATTGAGAAATGACTATATTCATCCTTGTCACTTTCAGAAGGCATATATTTATTATCATCAGGGCAACAGAAAATATTTCTCGTCAAATGTTGCACGCGCTTCTGTCAAAAACTTAATATCGCTGTAAAAAAGTTTAATGCACATATGCGACACCAAAACAAAAAAAACTTGGGTGTGTGTCGTTGGACACCCGGTAGAAGTGAAACACTGCGTTATTTTGTTCGCTTTCTGTAATCTGCAATAATGCAATGAATATAAATATGTCTATTTATAACAGCTGTCCTTGTTATCCATTAAAAAATTGTGCANNNNTAAAAAATTGTGCAAAAATTTGTTTAAAAAGATTGTTTGAACAAAAGCATTTTACAAAAGCAATGTCAAATTCTAACTCATCCACCCAAAAAACCATGAGATGGACATATATGTTGTGAAAATAATATTATTAAAAAATTTGTTTAAATATAATGTTTAAACAAAAGAATTTTAAAACAACCATGTCGAATTCTAACTCATCAACCTAAAAAACCATGAAATCGACATATATGTTGTGAAAATAAGATTATTAATCAATTTGTTTAAACAGACTGTTTAAACAAAAACATTTTACAAAAACAATGTCAAATTGCAACTCAGCAACCTAAAAAACCACAAAACGTACATATATATTGTAAAAAGAAAATTGTTTGAAAATTTGTTTTAATAATTTGCTTAAACAAAATAATTTATAAAAACAATGTGAAATCCTTAATCAGCAACCCCCCCAAAAAAAATGTTGGAAAAAAATTTTTAGAATAAATGAAAACAGCCTCACACCCCCCACACCCCCCCTTCTCCCCCCCCGCCCAGCGGGCGCCCGCCGTTACGGCTTTCCCCCCCCCCCCCCCCCCGGGAAAAGAAATTCCACTTAAAAAAAAGATAAAAAGATGCGTCTTACCGAGGGACATCTATCTTGTTCAATAGATGGGCAACATTTTAATTTTTTAAAAAATGAGATTCAAATGGTTCTATTACCCACTGTCTTTTTTATCCCACCTTATCCTAACTATTTTTTACATACGCAAATATGCAAACTTTGGCAGTTCCAACAACAACATTCTACAAACTCACCACGTGTCGAGGACCGCAACAGTACTGATCCTCGTCAGCTCCGCCACCGCTGCCACCGCCTCCGCTGCTGCTACTGCTGCTGCTGTTAGTGCTGTACAGAAGCCACTTGTCCAAGTGCTGGGGCTGCTCTGTCGGATGGTCAATCAAACCTGCAGCCTGATGAGGGTGATCCATGAAAACCGTTTCCTCGTTGATAGGATAGAAACCAAGAGGATTGTTCTTGGCTCCGCGAGCGGCGGCCTCGCCGAATCCTTGGTGAAGTGTCGTCTGGTTCACCTCCTCGTAATGTAGCATCGCTGATGAGTCGTCCACCGCGTGGCAATGGTGGTGACGGTGATGATGGTGCGGGCAACGCACGTGTGGATGATAATCGTCATCGGTCGAGTTGTTACTCGCGTCGGCGTCGTAGCAGGCGTCCGCGTGATCCATCGCCATCTTCGCTGCAAAGTCACTCGACACCTCGCCTTCCTCGTGGGGCAGCCCTACTGGTCCGTGCATATCCGAGAATTCCTGGTAGCCCTCGTACACTATCAACAAGGAACTGCCAGGCAAACGATTGCCTATGATTACTCGAAAGTGCAAGGAATGAAACCGATTCGAAATAAAATTAAAAATTTTTATTTATGCTGTTATTATTATGTTATGATTCCATTCTTTGATCACAATATTATTTTGGGTGATTAGCAAAAACCTATGAAGAAGAGTTCAGGAATTAAGAGGTGAATGAAATATTGGTTGGAAGACATTATGGGACCTAACAAACGGTGAAAAGTAAAGAAAATAATATAAAAACTATTTCTTGTTCTCACCATGAATAAAATCTATAACTCGTCTGAATTTCGATGACTCGGCGTAGTTGTTCCAACCGAGTGATGACTCTTTGTATGATGGAAGTTCGTAAGCAAAAGCCGTTATGGAAGAATCGGTAAAGCGCAGCTTTGAAACCTTCCTCCTTCAGTTCTCGGCCCCAATATTTATCACGTTTCACGTAGTGGTCTGTATCTGGTTGCCAAACCTTTGACAAATTCGCCCATTTTATTGGCTATTTATATTCATATAGCTATTTCTATCGCTAAATTAAAATTTGAAAAAGTGAATTTTCAAATGTCTAATTTAATGTGAAATTTTGGGAGGCAGTATTAATAGCAGGATAATTAAAAAAACACAATTTTATCAATTTGACGATCCTTTGTAGCCCAAAAATTAGTAAAAATCATAAGATCACAAAAGTCATAAGCAGGGCAACCACAAATATTTAAATAAATATTTTTTGGCAGTTTTTGGCGGAACAAAAACATTTCACCGTTTTTAGATTTTCCGTAAATATTTTAAGGTATTTCATTTTTAATCCCAAATATTTCAAACAATTTTTGACCCTAAAAAATATGCATGTTTCGCCATTTTATTTTTCTTTAATTTGCATTTAACTATTCGCAAATTCAATTAGAGATGAAAAAATTAATTTCAAAATATAAAAAAATGCAAATTAAATTACAAATGCAACTAATTTGCATTTAATTTAAATTTAAATTTATTTATAAATTTAAATTTAAATTTATTTTAAATTTATTAAATTTATTTATAAATTTGCATTTAAATTTTCTTTTTCTTTCATTTAACGTATTTAATTTCATTTTCTTTATTTTGCAGTTTGAAAATTATCGACAAAATATTTGAAATGTCACATGTATACAGATTCATAATCTGTTTACATTTCAAAATGAATAATCAATTGAAAGATTATGCTATTCGAATTATAAATCGAAGAGAACTTAGCAAAACACGTGGTCATTTTCTGTAATAACTTTGAGTAGGATCCGAAAATGTAAACAAATGTACAAAAAACATAAAATTTGCTTGCATTTGATCATAAATATTTTTTGCCTATCATAAATATTTCACTGTTTTTACGTGCATAAATAAATAAATATTTTGCATTTTATTGTAAATATTTTTGGTTTTCCTGGTCATAAGAATTTACAATAATTGAAAAGTCACAAAATCACAAAATCACAAAAGTCAGAATTGAATAATCATAAAACTTCACAAAAACTCACTAAATTACAAAAAGTTCTATCTTCCCTAATATTTTTGGTTTTTTTTCAACTATTTTTTTAAATTGTATATTTAAGATTCTAAAACTAATATTGTATCGTAGCACAGACAAATAAATTTCATTTCAAACATTAAAAAAATCATAACATTTAATCAAATTTTATTAATTCAGTAATTGCTATACAAAAAACACAATTTTCAAAACCGAAATTCACATTAATATTGAAGAATTAGAAATTTCATAGACATAAATTATAATTATTTTTTTAAACTTCAACCACCACTAGCAAGTTTTCTACCTCATGTACAGCAACGCAAAAATTTCACTACGAGTAAAACGCCTGCACAGGTCACGTGAATCGGTCATGTGACATATAACGTGACCTGCGCAGGCGTTTAACCAATAACCATAGACATTACAGTACATGGACTGCTAGTAGGGTGTATTGTGATAACAAAACATATTAGTCCATACGGTCAAAATACATGCATACTTTTATGTACATATTCATACACACAATATATACGTAAAATTGACCGTGCGGACTAAGATGTTTTGCCACGAGCGTTTGCTGGGGCAGATAGGAGGACTAGCAGTCCATGTACTGTAATGTCTATGCCAATAACACATTGCCCAACACAACCTGAAATTTTTTCGTCACTCCGCATGAGGTAAACAACTCGCTTTGTAGATGGCGTTGATGACGAAAAATTTATGACGTTTCACGGAGAGACAAATATTTTATCCTTGTTTCAAAAACATTGGTCCCGTCGCAAAACGTCATACTTTAGCACCTAGATATACAAATAATTATTCAATTATTAATTCGTAAATATTCGATTGGATACACGAAAGCAGCTAGTAATATATAAAATAATAGTTAATGAAAACTTCTCGATTTCCCAGTCAAAAAATTTATTCCTTAGAGTTTTCTTGTCGACCTTTCGACTCTGTTTTGGGTTCTTTTCGAGACCTATCCGGGTGTCTACTCGACTGGGACACCGGGAAAAAACCAGAAATTTGCCCAAAGCGGCAAAAACCGGGAAAATCTAGATTTCTAGTGAAAAAAAAGACAAATTTTCAAATTTCATGCGCCAGGATTTTTTTCTGCCATATCGGTCGCCATTGCTTATGAGCGCGAAAATTTCTGGGTCAAAACTGACTGGGACTTTGAAAATAGCCGATCGATGGACACCCTGCCTATTCAAGTACACATTTTAACAGTAAATAAATAATCAATCAAATAAATCATCGTCAAAATACAACAATACTTCATCTTACACTTACATCATGCTCAGAAGGAATGAATAAATAATTGTATCGGTACATTTAAAATCATGATTTCAATGATATGCACAAATAAAATCCGTTTTGTCAAAATAAAAGTTCACAGTACCTGCATACCGCACAAACGAACACCTAAGGAAGCAGACGTACTCGCGGCACATTTCGCCATTTGCTTGCTGCGTTTTTCTGCAGACGCATCATCGCCATGTTGCCTGGTCCCCATTTTCAAATCTAGGATGCATGGCTGCCTGTACCGGAATGTTATATTTTCCAGCAACAAAAAATCTAGCGAAAAATAGTAAAATCCGTTATTATTCCAAGTTTACCCATTACACATACCAACAATAAAAAACATGAGTAGGGAAAAAATTGTGTACATTGTTTGTTGGATGCAATTTCCAAATGCGTCCCTGACTTGAGTACATCAGTTGAACTATTTTTTCGGTGTATTTTCATCCTGCAAATAAAAACGTCCTTTTTATTTCTCAATGTTAAAAAAAGAAAAAATGAAGAAAAAATAGAAAGTATCCCCATTTCTTGTAGTTTTTGAAGGACTTTATTTGGAGGTATTTCTTTGATGTTTTACAACGTCATTTCGAGTCGTTGTAGTTATAGGATTTCAAATTCAAAACTTCTTACAAGCTCAACTTCTGGGGATTCCCCTGACTTTCAGTTATAATCCCTGACCTGAAATTGTCAAATTTTCAAATTCGAAGAATCCCGCGTTCACGAGCGTTGACATTTCGAGTTGGAAATATCTTCGAATCAAATCAAACTAACACTGCCATCTAAAAACCATTACCTAAGTACATCGTCGCGTTTTCTCTTGGACGAACTTTTCATCGGACGCGTTTCCTGCTCTCGAAAACTCGGACTGTAGCGTTTCTCGAGTTTGACGCCTCCGCTATTCGTCGCCTGGATAACACCTGAAACACCAAAACGACTATGAAAAAAAATTCCACCCCGTCAATTCAAAAATCTGTCTATAATTACAGCCGCTAGAATTAGTTGTGTCATAGACAGAAAACAATTGTCCGTTACTTGATATAGCACGCCTACGAAACCAACATTAATCAATTATCCCAAAATCAAAAACCTCCCCTCCTGCCCCGCCGGCAATTTTTTTATCCTGACTCGAAGGAACAAAAAACAAAAAACAAAAATAAATAAACTGTCTTCCATGCAAGCTCTTTGACGAAATTTATATCATCTTTGAAAAATCGAGAAAACAAAAAATGCCAGTTTGTTTCACCTCAAGAAAGGTCGCGTGAATAATGAAAAAATTCGAGACCTGGTGAATGAAAATGAACATGTATACGATAAAAAACGAATGAGCGATAAAAAAAAAAAGAAAGAAAAAACACAGTAAACAGTCACTGAGCAAAGAGTTACAGCAATGAATGAATCACTATCACTGTTCAATTGGAGCCTTTATGGGGCTCGGTCCTCATCGGAATGTTTTTCGTTGAAAAACATGCCGACGAGGACCACTCGATTTTCGATTTTCGAGTTATCTCATGGTGGAATTATATTGGTGTGATCAGCAACAAAATACAAACCCCGAGCGTTTGGCCAAGGAGAAGCAAATGGAATGTGTTCAGGGCACTAGTGGGTCTGCGAGCAGGCCATGCCTCGAATCCCATTGTCACGAATCCTTGTGACTATTCGCCTCTGGGGATACTTAAAGAAAAACGTTTTTTTTTCCAAACAATCATAACCTTTTTTCATTCATCTTTCATACCAAGAACGCGAGTCCGGTGATGCTTTTAAATCCACGTGGACATAAGTGAAAAACCGAGCCGCAGGTACGAGTCCATTTTTCTCAAAATTTTCTATAAATGGACGTCGGATACAATAACAAATAAGTAGATATAAATAAACGTAAAGTGGAAATCGAGTTGAGAATAACTATTAGAAAGAAAAATCTTGATATTTCTTTTGGGTTTTTTTCAATTTATATTTTTTCAAGATCCACTCTATGTCTTCTTAAAACCACTTATATCGCTAGTAATGCATTGTATCCTCCCTTTTTTGATGGCGATAAAAATCTGTTTTCCTCTCTCATGGAAATGAGCATCTGTGGTATTTTGATTGTTCATATCGATATTTATCTTTAGGACTCCGATGATTTTAGAGACTGCAATATCAATGTTTTGTCGACTTCTTTGAAATGCAATCTTGAGCTGGGTGACCAGATTGAGGAGGCTGCCTCCTCGAAATTTCCCCCTCTACTTTTTACCTGCACTCGGCTGAGCGAAATGCAGTGAGCTGTGT
>JAPYZL010215377.1:0-16821 GCA_030522825.1 Platygaster orseoliae | reverse complement strand
GGAAACGAATCATCTGAAAGCAAAAAGTAAAACAGTTTCATATTTTGTATCAAATTGGCTATGGTCTGAACTACAACCAAAAATATTCAATGTTATTTGAAAAAGTTATAAACAATTAAAGGTTAAAAAAAGGGTCGAAAATGAAAAAATCCGCTATTTTGTTTTTTTCTCTGTGGAATTTCATCATTGTAGTTCAGACGATAGCCAATTCGATACAGAATATAAAACTGTTTTGCTTTTTGCTTTCCGATGATTCGTTTCCAAGAAATCGTGTAAACCAGTAAAAAATCGGACGAGTTTAATCAGCACTTATCAGAGCCACCATAATGAATAAAAAAAAAAGAAAAATTTTTTTTAATAGTTTAAGATATGTGAAATAATCTGTAAATAGTTTGTTTTTGAAATATTGTTTGAACAATAAATGGAATCAAAAATAAAAAAACACGTTTCTCATAGGAACCTGGCCTTAAAAGTGTACTTTATCCTTGAATGGATTTTTATTATTAAATTTGATATTTATGCTTTTGAGGGAATTGATTGATTATAATTAATTAAATAAAAGTCTTTAATAAATAACAAAAATTTGATTAAAAATGATCGCAAGAAATAATGAATAAGAAAATATAAAACTTGGGTGATGAAAAATTAATATAATGAAAATGAAGTCAAAAATAATAAATGAATAATAAGAAAATAAAAAAATGATAAATAATACGAATAAATGATATTCTAAGTTGCACCTTTTCCCACCAAAATCATGTTTACAGAAAAAAAAAAGAATATTACGCAACGGACAATTTTCTATTTAGGCCATTTTTGTGAGAATTCCCTAAAATGCTGAATTACCAAAATCATATTTGGTATAGTATGATTTGCATGTGTAAATTAAAAAATTTCAAAAATTGTATAGGAAAAACTGTCATGCTTATTGTAATTTATACTATCTGACGATTTTACTATACAATGTTGTGAATAAGTAAATTAATTATTGTAACTTCTGCAATAATATCATAAAAAGTACAAGAATTTTTTCTCCATGTAGTTTTTTTTTCATTTCACATGAAATAATATTTAATTTTAAGCTAATTTTTGAATGAGTTCATACACCCTAAAATATACTAAATGTATATAATTTTTGTTAACTATTTTTCTCAGGATGAATAAATGAAATTATTCATAAAGTACAAAAAATATATATGACCAAATATTTATTATTCCCTGAGAAAAAAATATCGTAATTATTATAGTACTGTATAGTAAACGGGAATCACTCAGACATACTGTACTTTTTTCAAGATAATAAAGTAATTTTTGCAATACCATATTGTAAATATTGTAAAATGATATAGTTGCAATAAATATAGTTCGTTGTAAGAACTCATCCAATGGATATTACGTTTTTTATTATACATTTCGTAATTTTTACGATATCATATTGTAATCCTTACAAATAAGCTGAATTACAAAATAAGATACAATATTGGAAAAATTCGAAAATGTATGGTAAATTTTACGATAAACAATGAATTTTCACCATGCATATTTTTACACGTACAATAAAAACCAATTATAAAAGTTAAAATATTATATTACATGTTTCACTATAAACAAGTATTAGATTTATTGTAATAGTAAAGTAAAAATTACAACTCGTATAGTACGATTTGCATGTATCAATATTAAAATTTCCAAAATCGTATAGTAAAAACTGTCATGCTTATTGTAATTTATACTATATGACGATTTCACTATACAATGTTGCAATAAGTAAATTGATTATTGTAAGTTTTGCAATATATCCGGCACAAGTGCAAAATTTTTTTCTCAACCTTCACGTGAATACTTCGGTTAGCTCTGATTATTGAGTGAAAAATCAAGCGACATGCAACGAAATTCGGCAAAAATCCTCGCAGGACTCGTAGTATAGTTTTGCATGTTTTACCTTGTCCAAAGTATCCGAGGACGAGGACGACGAGGGTGAGGAGGAAGTAGAAAGACGCGAAAAGTCGCGTCGTCATCTCGCCAACGGGAGGAAAATTCGCACTCATGGTGCGAAAAGCGGGGAAAGAAATGTCATTTTTCGTTCATGGCGGCTGCTGCAGCACCATGTTCCTTTACATATTCGCGGCGGGCGTTCTCGCTATCGAGAGATGATAGCCCGAGAAAAAAGCACAGGGGTCGGATTTATTTTTCACGGGGCACAACAACTCGAAGAGGAACGCAACGGAACAATAAACAGCGTCCCGCGGCGTTTTTTTCGCCTCCGCTTTTTCGCGAGGAGAAAACTAAATTCCGCGAAATTCCAACACCTCGGATTATCCGCGATCGCGGAAGATCCGCGTGTCGCGCGAATTAAGTAACGACGAGATGACCATTGATCAGATACGTGAATACGAAAAAATTCGATGCCGAAACGCGCTGTGACAGCAGTGACAGGCAACAACAACAACACAATCAACTGAAATTTTCGCGAACCGCAACGTCTTGCCTGCTGCTGCGTTCGGAACACTGCGAAAGTTGGCGAAAGTCGTTGAGAACTTGCCGACCGTTACAAACTGTCGGTACAACATTGTGGTGCGTGTGTTAAAGGTGGTTGCACTGAATCACACTGAATTCTGCACCAATAGAAAACTCATGCGTATGTACTGTACATTTTTGAATTGAAAGGTAATACAGTATTCGAATGCATAACGCATTTTAAAATCTGGAATCATTTGAAAATCACATATGACAAGATTTAGAATTCAAACTTGCCAAGTTTTATTGCATATTGGCACCCTCCCTGGCAGTCCGCTTCACACGTTCGTGCGTGTGACGAACCTGTGACTTGCGTGTGAGATGAAAATCAATGTTAAGAGCTTTTCCAAGCAGAAAAATTGTACGGGATCATCACCTTGAACCATTTGAAGAGGTTCTGTGCAAAAAGAATGATGAAATTCGCTGTAATTAGCGATTTTTAACATATTGACAGAAATAGCTAATGAATATCAAAATTCAAACCCCAAAATTTCCGAAATTATTTACAGGTGTTTCTACGTTGATGATCTGTGGTATAACACTGACATAATTGAAGAGGCTCTTGAGATTCGGTTAGAGATTTCTGAGGTTCTAGGAAAAGCTGGATTTCCGTTGAGGAAATGGGTTACAAACGGCATGGGCCGAGATCTCCACAGGCGTTGGGGGGGGTTTTTTTCCGAAGTTGGCAGTACAAGTATGCTCGATTATCGCGGACGTAAATACAATGGTAAAGCAGAGAGAACAAGCTGCTCATGAGATGGCGCTAGCATATCGAAAATGTGGAGTACAGTGGCGTCGCATTTTCTTATTCATTTGCATTCACTTTCTAATATCTACACCTTTATACAGGGTATCGCAAAATTGGTAGTAAAAAAAAAACTGTGGATGTTTTGTGAAATTGTGAGACGATTTCTCCTTTTCCATTTTTCACAAAACTTTAAGTTCAAAAAGACATAAGAGTTTAAAAATTAACCAAAAAACGTCCTCCCTCAACAAGTGGGGATGAAAACCATGAGTCAAAATTTACCGGAATTTTCACCGTATTTTTCTGAGTCGAAAAGTCCTTCGTCACTTTTCTTAAAACTCAAAATCAAAATAGATAGTAGCATGGATAATAACTGTGGAGTTTAAAATTTAACTCTGATTGACTAAAACTTCTAACTCAAATATCTTCTAAACAAAATTCAAACTTTCCTAACATCCCAATTTTATCGAAAGTCTCTTAGGTTCCTATTCTATCAGTAATGTTTAATTGAAGTTATAGAAAATTCACGATAATTAATGGATATACATGCTCGAGTTTCGCTCCTGCATTATGGAGCAACAATAGTTTTATTCAGTACGAACGAATTCAATTTTTCAGTGAAAATTCCTTTTTAATCTTTGAGTTTAGACTTCTCGTATCATAAAAAAAAAAATTAATTTCAAACTTAATGTAGTACGAAAAGGCAGCAAAATGCTCGAGTCAATGCATAATTACTGGTGCAGATATAAAAGAATATTCTGAAGCAATATTCAAAATTCTATTATTAATTTATGATTATTAATTATCGTAAATTTATAAAAATTTCCATGAAATATTGCTAAAAGAATAACAACATATGAGATTTTCGATAAAATTGGGATGTCAAGAAATTTTGAATATTGCTTCAGAATATTCTTTTATATCTGCACCAGTAATTATGCATTGACTCGAGCATTTTGCTGCCTTCTCGTAGTACACGAAGTTTTAATTAATTTTTTTTTGTGATACGCAAAATCTAAGCTCAAAGATTATAAAGGAACTTTTACTGAAAAATCAAATTCGTTCGTACTGAATAAAACTATTGTTGCTCCATAATGCAGGAGCGAAACTCGAGCATGTATATCCATTAATTATCGTAAATTTTCTGTAACTTCAATTAAACATTACTTTTAGAAAAGGAACCTAAGAGATTTTCGATAAAATTGGAATGTTAGAAAAATTTGAATAGTGTTTCATAAATCATAAAATTCTTTTACATCTGTATCAGTGATTATGCATAGACTCGAGCGTTTTTCAGCTTTCTCATCAGACATATTGTTTAAAGTTAGTTTTTTTTTTATGAAATACAAAGTCTAAACTCAGAGATTATGAATTAACTTTAACTGAAAAATTAAATTCTTTCGTACTGAATATAACATTCATGCTCCATAATGCAGGAGCAAAACTCGAGCATGTATATCCATTAATTATCGTAAATTTTCTGTAACTTCAATTAAACATTACTTTTAGAAAAGGAACGGGATTGTAAATTATTGATTTTTCTGTTATTCTTCTGTATAAATGCGAATGACTGTAAAAAAAGGAATTCTCTGAAATTTAGATAGAAAAAAGTTTGCGACTGAGTTTGTGTATCGCTTATAAAAATTAAATCAGCATTTAGTATTTTCACTGCATGAGGTTTTTCCAGAAAAATGTGCACCGATGTTCAGCGAAATCGCAATGTTTTCTGTCATGTAAAATGTAAATAAATATGTAATAAAGAACCTGATGACTTTCTTACAGAAATTTTTTTATTTTTCCTCGTGTTGATTGTTTATTATAAATGGTTTCCATTTTTTAATATTTTTGTGACTGAGAGATTCTTTTTTATCATGAAATTTGAGATGAAATTATTAGAGTTTCTTTTTTGTTTTGCTACAGTTCAATAATAAAGTTGTTGAAAATCAAAAAGTTATGAATAATACACTTTTTACATAAATAACGATACATTCGTATTTGTGATTTTTATAGAGCAGTTTTTATGAAAAAATACATTTCTTGATAAAATGAACGAAAAATTTAGTAGGTGATTGAAATCTAGAAAAAAATCACGAGTTTTTATCTAAGGTTTTTTTGGGGGAAATTCGAAGATTTTTGGAAGATTTTGGGAAACTCGAAAACGTAAGAAAAGTAAGTAATTTTGGGAAATTCGTATAAAAAATTTAAGAAAATACGGTTCAACGAATTTTTATGAAATGCGTAAATTTTGCAAGAATTTTTTTTATGTAAAAAATTTTTATTATCAGCTTCTTTCGAAATATGCATGATGTTATTTTATTTTTTAATAGACATCCGGATATCTGGATTTTTATCCCTTGAAATTACAGCAATAAGTTTTCGGATTTAGAAAATTTCAGGAAATCAGGAAACATTGGAAAACTCACTACAATTCGAAAAACATTTCCGATTCAAGATAATCTGACCAAACTTGATAGATTGTATTCATCACAAAACTACTTGTTATCTTGTTTTCAAACTCAACCTTGAATAGCAATAAGGAAATACGAAAAATCCAAAATACTTTGTATTTTGCTTGAAATTTCGAGAATTCCGAAAAATCAAAAAGCATTTAAATTTCCAAGATTATCACCAATCTCAAAAAATCCAAAAAATTTATAGAATTCCTGAACATGTTCATGAATTTTTTGTAGAATGTGGGAAATTTCGAAACTTTTGTAGAATTACAGAAACCGTGTAATATCTTAATATTTCTTATGGTCAATAATTTTAAAAACTTCAATGAAAATCTTGCATTGTGAAGAATTTTCATGATTTAGTTAAACATACATTTATAACAAAGTCCATTAAAAAAAAAAGTATTACAATACCGTATTTTGATAGATAAAAAAATTAAATCCTGACCATGCGTTTACTAAAATCATATTAAATAAGTATAACAAAAATTGATAAAAATTATTTATTATTTATGCACGTGAAGACGCAACGAAATATTTATTGATTTCCTCTAAATTATTTTAAGGGCCTGAAAATTTTATAATTTGCGTAAACGACGTTGTATATCATTATGTAAAAGTATAATGTGAATTTAAGATATTTAAAATGTGTAATCGAAAATAAATGGTATGAAAACCTGGAATTTTTTGTCGATTATTCCCAAAATTTTCAATTTCAATACTTCACTGATCCTGAATTATTTAAGTATAATTACAATTTACTCTTACAAATTTTCCAACTATAAAAATTATTTTTCGAAAACGATAAAACGATTTTATCATTTCACTATCAGATCACCACTTCATAACAGTTTTGAAGTAATCAGTTTTCGAGAAACTCCCAAAGTGAAAGAAATACTCTTTAAGAAACTAAAATATTACTTATTAATTGTTGATTACTATTCTTAATTATTTATAATTAAATAATAAGAATTTCGAATAATAATAATAACTCGATAATAACGAGAAAGTTCGAGCAACGAATAGCAATGAAGAAAAACGTGGAAGGTTAGTTTTTAAATTCAATGGAGTTCACGACTTTCAAAAAAAGTCAGACTTAGAACGTGTTTTTTATTAATCTTTTTATAATTCACAGCTTCAAAAAAAGACAAGAAATGCGTGAAATTTGATGCTGTGGAAGTTTCGTACTTCCATCGAACACAAGGCTTCGGCTCCGTACCTTCGCAGGTATTAAATACATAATTTGTTTGTTATTTTTTATTTACTTATGTACCTATATTGTGATTTGTTGCATGCGTGGACGTGAGTTTTCAAATGGTTTTTTTTTCAGGGCGGAAGTACTTTGGGAATGGAAGCCAAAAGATTCCACATAGAAAAAGTTTCCGTGGACGAGTACCAGGCGAAAAAAAAAACCTCGAAAGCCGTAGCTTTATCATTGAATGAGTGGCATTCGATTTTAGAGTAAGAAATTTATCAATTCTTAGAATTTGAAAGTAGCTTCAATCACATACTTATTTTTTTTTTTTTAACGTTTGAGTAAAATTGAAATTAGTTAATTTCTTCAATTACTTTTAACTATTTAATAAATAAAAATGTTCTCAAATTCGTCGTTAATTTATAATTTATAACCTGAAATATTGAAAAACAGTATGATAAAAAAAGAAAGTTACAGATGGAGTAAATGTATAATTTCACTTATTTTTTTAAGAACAGTATAAAAAAAAGTCAGTAAGCAATTGAATTTTTACCATTTTATTTTAAAGTATCGAAAGATTTCCAGATTGTTAGCTATAATAATGTTTCAAAAACCTTACTACATTGTCGATCTAAATTAACGTTAATGTTATAATTAAATTGAATTAAATCAAAATTCTGAAATCAGAAAATTAGCATTAGTCCATGCTTATACAATAACAACCATACTATCTCAAAAATAATTAACTCTTCAAAGTTTGAATGCCTTTCAGGTTCCTAAATTTTATAGGATTTACAATGTTTTGACGTAGAACTACGTCTTTCTCTGCGTTTTGGTATAGTAGGGAGGTAAAAAGCTATGCACCTGCAACAAAAAAGTGCAACGAAATTCGGGCCTTATGAATTGGGCCCCAAGTAGTGAGTCCCAAAATCCAGGTTCTGAATTTATGAGTTTCAAATTATTTTTAGGCACAAATAGTTAATCCCAAATTTCAGGTTCCCAAATTATCAATCAGTCCCAAATTATTTTTGGGCCTTCTGGATTGGGCCCCAAGTAGTAAGTCCCAAAATCCAGGTTCCCAATTTATGAGTCCCAAATTCACGAGGCCCAAATTATTTTTAAGTCTTCTTGATTGAGCCCAAATAGTGAATCCCAAATTTCAGGTTCCTAATTTATCAGTCCCAAATTCACAAGGCCCAATTTATTTTTGGGCTTTCTGAATTGGACCCAAATAATGAATCCCAAATTCCAGATTCCCAATATATCAAGCCAAAATTATCTTTGGGCCTTCTGGATTGGCCCCAAGCAGTGAGTCCCAAACTCCAGGCTCCCCAATTTATCAGTCCCAAATTCGCAAGGCCCAAATTATTTTTGGGCCCAAATAGTGAATCCCGAATTTCAGGTTCCCAAATTATTTTTTGGGCCTTCTGGATTGGGCCCCAAGTAGTGAGTCTCAAATTTCAGGTTCCCAATTTATCAGTCCCAAATTCACAAGGCCCAAATTATTTTTGGGCCTTCTGGATTGGGCCCCAACCGTGATTCCCAAATTTCAGGCTCCCAATTTATCGGGCCCAAAAATAATTTGGGCCTCGTGAATTTGGGACTTATTAATTGGGCCATAGATTACAAGGTCTGACTTAAGTTGATTGAATTTAATTAAATTCAATTGGTGGTGGTATTTTTTAAGATAAAACTTGTCACTTGTTGACGTAGTTTTACGTTCGCCTAAGTTTTTTTAACTCCTTCATAACATAGAAACATTTAATTATCTTGACATATTCCTACTTATTCAGAACCTCGTATTTCGGCAAAATCTCAACATTTTTCGAATCACCTCATTTTTCAAGGTTTTTTGGGACTCAGAATTTTTGAGTTTTCCAAATACTCTAAAACTTTTTGAACGTTTACTAATCTTGGACTTTAACTAGATTTTTGAACTTTTCGGAATACCAGATTGATATTCTTGAGGATTCCCGAACTTTCTGGGAATCTTTGAAAATCCCGAAGTTTTATTTTCATTGATTTGTATATACAAATAATTATACATAATACACATTATTATTATTTTTCAATTTATTATATCATTATAAATTATATATATAATCATATAATCATATATTATATTATGGTAATATATAAAAAAATATATTTATAAATATAAATAATTAAATATAATTACAGTTTACTGTATTGAATAAATTCCAGCTTCCTAATTTATAAGAATGCCAGGTTTTCTCATTCATAATTATTATCGTTAAATGTCTTCAGAACCGCTGGTGTAGTTATCGATAAAAAGGAAACAACGGAATACAGACTGATACAGAACAGTAGCGACCAAAACGGTTGTAATTAGACTGTAAAACCAATATTGCATGAATTCACTGTGAACACGCCCCCTCCAAGAATCACGCAAAAAACGTGCTTCCCAAACATAAAAACACGAATGTTGGAGAACCGCATTCAAAGTTGAAACCCAACGCTACGTGTCACGTAAGATGGAAAGCTCTTGCTGCGTCGGTTTTCAAAGTATCGAACTGAAACCTAACAGGAGCATTTTTAAATATGTTCTTAATAAATTAACGAAAAAAGAAAACAACAATTTTTTGAACCCAAATGATAGAACGGTCTTCTAAAAGTTAAAATTTAAACACGACGCTACCTCTGTGACGTCAGATAAGTATAGCTCTAGCTTTGTCAATTTTCGAAATATCAACCTAGAACTTTACAGACGAATTTTGGAATGTATTTAGAATGAATTTGTTAGAAAAAAAATTATCGATTTTTCGAACCTGAATGATAGAACGGTCCCCTTAAAGCGAGGAATTTCCTAGCCTTGAATGTGAAAGTACTTACAGAATTACATCACTAAAACTAAAAATCAGCAGTACAATGAAGATTATAATTTATCAGGAAAATGGCTGGTTTATTGAGATTAATTTGACAACATTCGAATTTTTAACATTCGTTACATTCGTGTCTTAACGCTATTCGTACATTTATAACTTAAAAATATGAAGAAAGATAAATTTCTAGATTTATTTGACACCTTGCGAATTTTCAACGATCAATGCATTCGTATGATTTATCGCTATTCATATCTATTTAACTTGAAAACATGTTAAAAAATACATTTTAAGGTTTGTTTGACAACAATTGAATTTTCAATATTCGCAATATTTGCGTATCTTAACGCTATTCATACCTTTTTAACTTAAGAATATGTTGAGGAATTTTGAAATTTATATTTGACGTCGTGCGAATGTCTGACGTTAAAAATATTTTTATGTATTATCGCTATTGATACTATACTAAGTTAAAAATATGTTCAGAGCTGAATTTTCAGATTATTATTTTACAATGTGTTAATTTTTAACATTTAAAACATTTATATGTATTAGTGACATGAAAATGTCTACTGCCCATCTCGAGAACGAGAACTCGCTTTATGCGTTCTCGCTATGAAGACATTAAAAAACAATGACACCTTTGAACTGAGTATCTAAAAACTGAAATCGGAGAATTATTCTTCAGCAATTATTTATTTTAAGAAATTAATGAATATCTAAAGCCTGAAATTTTACGGAAAATTGTAAATTATTTAACATACTTATCATCACAAATTATTGTTATATTTTTTTTCTATTTTAAAAATTTTCGTAATTTCCGTTGTCTATTTCTATAGCGAAGATAATTCCATAACTGTATGAGATTTTAACAATATTTTTGTGTAGAACGCCTTGCTGAAGAAACTCTTTGTTTTTGTTGATTATGACTGATATCCTGCCATTTCTGCTAGCCTCAATGATTGACTTCTGAAAAAAGAACGTTTATCCTTTGTACAATATGCATTTACCAAAACAAGAAGCTCCCGTATTGTTAACTGGCAATTTAAAAAAACTGCGTGAGTAAAGAAAAAAAGCAGTTTTTATACCTCAACCATCAACAGCGAGTTTGTCACTTCATGACAGCAACACAAAAATTTCACATTATGTTCGACAACGTGTAAACGCTTGCGCAGGTCATGTGATGCGGACAAAAGAAGACAAAAAAGAAGCTTCATCGCTATAGTAGAACCAGTGAAAGTTATGTAGGGAAGGGGGGTGTCGGCGGTGGGGCAAAGCATATAAGAACCGGGAACTGACAGAATAACTTTTTTCCCATGCATTAGTGAAAAAAGACAGTATCCCAGTAAACCACGTCTCTGGCAGCCAACTGGCTGCCGGCTGGCGCGCTAGCTGGCAACCAGGTGGCTGCCAGGGTGGCTAGTTGACGGTTTTGCCACTAGCACGCCAGTATCTGCTCCTATTAACACACAATATTCTAGGAACATCCCAGGAATGTTGAAAAAAATCTCCCCAGAATATGCTAATGTCCAAGTAGTTGCCCATAAGGCCAATGGTAAACGAAATATCCCAAGAATATTTCCTGAGAATATTTTAAAATACTCTGCAAAAAATTCTAGGGATATTTTGTTTAACATTCGCCTTATGGGCAACTACTTGGACGTTAGCGTATTCCGAGGAGATTTTTTTCAATATTCCTGGTATATTCCTAGAATATCGTGTGTTAATAGGGGCAGACACTGGCGTGCTAGTGGCAAAACCGTCAACTAGCCACCCTGGTAGGGGCAGACACTGGCGTGCTAGTGGCAAAACCGTCAACTAGCCACCCTGGCAGCCACCTGGTTGCCAGCTAGCGCGCCAGCTGGCAGCCAGTTGGCTACCAGAGACGTGGTTTACTGGGATTATCCCCCAAACGCATGAACAAAAGCCTCTTTCCGGGGTACCCTCAACACCCGCAAATCAGCGGGAGATTTTGTTACATGTACACGTCACACACATGCATGGGAAAAAATATTGTATGCCCCACGGAAGAAAACGGATGATTCATCCGTTTCCTCCCTTGAAGAATAAATATCTATTAGTGGTTTGACTAAACTATTTCGCTTTTTCTTGCTCTCGTCACGTAACCTGCGTATGCGTTTTACACATTTCCAAATACAACCTGAAATTTTTTCTTTGCTCCGCATGAGGTAAACAACTCGTTTTGTTAATAATATCCATATAAAAAACTAGATTTATATCTCAGCGCAAAAGTTATGACGTATTTCACGGCGACACCAATATTTTCAAAACAAGGATAAATTTGGTCTGTGTCCAAAAAAACAACGATAAATTAACGTCGTCAAATTTTTTTTTTTCAAAAAAACAACGATGAAATAACGTCACGATGTTAATTCATCTTCCTTTCAACAACATTAGTCCAGCCGCAAGATGTTTCACTTTAGCACCTAGATGTACATATAGGTATTATTGTTGTTATAAAAAGCAAGATGGAAGTATTGTTTATTAAAATAAAATAAATTATCGACATAACGTTATAAGCGTAACATTAATAGATAAAAGAAAACGTTTGTTAGAAACTTAGACCATATAGATATATGGACCGCTCGTTGCCTATCTGGTAGTATGCTGAAAATCGTGTCCAACATATGGGTTAAGTTGCTTGGTCTAAGCCGTGGACTGCGTGTCTGCTGCATTGTTGCCAACTGCTGCACAATTATATGACTGCTATGGAGTTGGACCAAGCAACTTGAACCATATGTTGGCCACGCTTGCTCGTTATCTGACGAGCGATCCATGTACTATATGTGACGTGCCACCACGACCCGAGTAAAAAAAAAGTTCGGCCGATCTCGGTCGATATTGTGAGATATCGGCTTATCCTCGGCCGAACATCGTTGCATATCGCTCCGAATTTGGTATTTCACCGGATCCACCGGACAGCTGATATTTAATTTTACAATATCGGCTCGAAATCGATGTCATTTCGGCCAGCCGATTTTCGTTTCCGCGATGTCGGTCCGACATCAGCAATTCATTAGCTAGACGATATTCGTTTTTTTGATTTCGGCCCGAAATCAGCGATGTATTGGCTGGCCGATGTTTAGAAAACGAATTTCATTACCTTAATTGCAAGACCAAAATATGAGGATGAACGCGTGCTAAATTTTTAAAATGTGTTTAATTGTTTCGAGCAAATGATGACTTATGGAAGGGCGAATGTCGTAAAAAATCGTTTAACTCAAACATTGATGACAGCAAGAAGAAAAAAGCGAGGGTCGACAATTCAAAGGCAAAAAAATTTATTCTTGTAAAATATATGTTCGAAACATAGTTTTCAATAAAGTTATTCATAAAAATTTTCGAAAGGTTTTCTTATGTTCCTTTATTCAACTGATTATAACTATATAGACCAGATAGACCGTCTATAAAATTTTGCTGTTTTTTAATGATTTTCATCAAAAAGCAAATCTCTTTTATATGAATGATTAGCTTTTTTTAAAAAAACGCAGTCTTTAATGGACGGTCCAAAATATGTCATATATATATCGTTCGATGTCGCACTAAAATCGGATTCAGATATCGGCCCAATATCGCTTCAGGATTTCGGCCCGAGATCTTTTTAGGATATCGGCTGTTGGATTCCGGGTGGAAAAAAATATAGTTTTAAAATTAACGCTGTTTATTGGGTATCACTGTTCTTCACAAAACTCGAATCCTTTTTCTCACCGCTGCGTACGGTGCACGCTTTTTATAATATTGCTTTATCACCGATAACATATTTCGATAGCCACGAAAATTGATATTAGATTATTATGAACAAAAAATGCACGTAGGCACCGAGATAATATAAGATTGTCCCGACAAACAAGAACGAAACTTATTTACTATCATGATAAAAAAAAGAAGAGATCATTGAAATGTGAATTGATGAATATTAGAATAGGTGCATGTGACAGATAAAAGTAGAAAAATAAGATGACAAAGTAGAAATGACAAAATCTGATACGTTATACAACACGGCCCGATCTAAAGAGCGTTTCATACCGCAGTCGGGCCGAGCTTCGGGCTTAAATCGACTCCGGATATCGGACGATCAAATGCCGAACCCTTGCCGATATCGCGCCGAACTCTTTTTTTCGCCCAGGGAGGAAAGGGGACTAACGCGGGAAAAATCGAAAACCTGTTTTTGGTCTATATCGATGGTTTCGGAGTTGCTCTACCTAGCACAAAAATCAGAAAAATTTTTCAAGCATTACACTGGGAGAACTGACAGATTGGAACAATAGAAAATCCTTCCTATCTTAGGTTACTATAACTATATCACATTACGCCCTCCAAGTTCACTGTAAAAAAATTGCTCGCGAAATAGCGATACCCAGAGTTGATAAGGAAACGACCTACGCCCAGCGCGGTAAAAAAGCGAGCACGACCGCGAAATTGACAGATGATTTCATTTTTGGTGTGTTCAAAGGCGCAAATGTGCAAATGAAAAATGCGCGCCGCTTGCTATATTTGTATTGGTAGAACTGTGATTTTTGTAATCCGTTCGCAAAAAATGGTAGAAGACCGTGATTATACTAGACAACTGCGAAATAAATGTCACTTCTCAAAATCACTGTGCTGGGCGTAGGTCGCTTCTTTATCCACGCCCAGCAGAGGGAATTTGATGACGGTTTGCTATTTTACAAGCGAATTTGTAAAATCACATCTCTGAGTTCAGCGAATTGACTGCCCTTTTACGGAATTTGCGAGCATGTCCCGGTTTTCACAGAGCTCAGTACAACAAATTTGAACACAATTTTTGTAACACGGCCGCAATTTCGAAAACGAATTTTTTACAGTGTTGGAAAAAGTAACATATCACATTCACGTAATAGGGTGCCACCAAATTACGAGATTAAAGTTAGCGTAACGTGATAATCCATATTGCGGCGCGATATTGAACGTATAGCCACCGTGAAAAGCTGAACTTCATACTCTCACATTATTTTAATGTGGTTATGATATAGATATAATCGGATATACCCAATCTGATACGCTCATATTGTTCTAATCTATCAGTTCTCCCAGTGTATTTATAACTATAAAATGGCTTATTAGAAAGCAGAAAATGCAGTATTTCTTAACTAGAGTACGGACCAACGAAAACACCTCCCACCACTCACTACTATATGATCACGCTGTATTCTTGCGGGAACAGAAGCGAGAAACACGGATACTGCGATTAAGGATGGGCGATTATTTACTGTGTGACGTCGCGACGAATTCCCGGACTTTTACCTATGGGTTAATCGTAGTATATTTTACATTCCATATTTTTGTTTTTTAATCTTCTCCTTACATTTCAATATATATTTTCAAATTTTTTGAAATAGCAAGCAAAAGAAATCATGAACAGATATTGCAAAAGCAGAGGAAGCGAAAATAAATAGCATTTTATTTCAAGCGTTATTAAGTCTAGACGATAATATTTTATCAAGTCTAGACGATAATATTTTATTTTAAGCGCTATTAGGTCTGGAAGATAATATTTTATCAAGTCTAGATGATAATACTTTATTTTAAGCGCTATTAAGTCTAGACGATAATATTTTATTTTAAACGTTATTAAGTCTAGACGATAATATTTTATCAAGTCTTTAACGAGAAGCAAACGGTATATAAACCGTTGATTTTGCGAGCGCAAGTCAGAGAACAGCAGAGAGTGAAGAGAGAGTTAGTTGAAGGGTCTGCGGTCAAAACCTGTTAACTGCCATTTCAATAAGACAGCTTTTTAACGTGTTATACATAAGAAACCCGCTTTATCGAAATGGTGGTTAACAGGTTTTGACCGCAGACCCTTCAGTTGTAGAGAGCGGTACAGTGTTCAAGAAAATTGAGAGTCGAAAGTCCAGCTGAGTGGAGTTAAGTTGAGGAAAGACAAGTGCAAAAACGAAAGAAAAATAGGAAAGAACAAACGAACGTTTATTGTATACGGCTATGATTTTGAATTTGGACTTTTTCGTAATTGTTCGATTTATTCTAACTTCTACCCAACGAGACAGTTTATTTTGGGCAAGGCCCAACCATATAAGAAACAAGGAGAAGAAAAACATGTAAGTTGTGCTAATAAAATTATTAATAGAAACACTGTTGATTTAATCTATATAAATCAAGGTTTGGGAAAATTGGAATTATGTTACTATATCAGTTATGCCCCTTTGGGACGTAACAACTCAGGCGATTAAATCGTAATCGATAATTGGCAAAAATAATCGTCTCCGATTCATAATCGATTATTTACGTTCTCGTTATAGACAACCTATACTTGTTCTAACTTGCTCAAATGTAACTTTATTTCAATAATGTATTTTGATGTTTTAATATAATATACGTACATGTGTTGTTAAATATTTGTAAGTATAATATTTATTATTTATTTTTATGATATGTGTTGTTCTGATAGTTTATCTTGTAATTTTAATAGCAAAATACGATATCATTATCAACAACTGTAGAAAATAACTCGTCATTCATGCAAAGATACACACACTTAGAGAAGAAAAAAGGTCAATAGTACAAAAAGAACATCATTTATTATACAAAAGAAACACTTGATTAATTTTAATGTAGGAGAATCGCTACATTATATATTTAAAATTTCTAAAAAAATGTGTATCCGCTGTCTTCTTTAAACTTGTAAATCTAGAGGAGGATAGAATGATATGTTATATTCGACAAAACTAAGCATGTTCTGGCGGAAAACAGTGGTATTTAATTTACACAATTTTTATCCAACATTGAATAAAAAGCATAAAATGTTGTTAATATAGCCCCCCCCCTCTCGCCGAACATCGCCAATGTATAAAAGCCAGAATTAATAAAAATGCCCCTTGTTCCTTTTTCCGAAAAATCCCCTAACCCCCCTCCCCCCTTCCTCCCCACACACTCGCCGAACATCGTTAATGAACAACCTTAATAGTAGTGGCGAGTGAACGTAATGAAAAAACTAAGATACAAAAGCCACCTCAACAGTGAATGCGAGAGTAGGTAATGAAAAAAGTAAGATACAAAAGCATTGAAATC
>JAPYZL010215375.1:0-17006 GCA_030522825.1 Platygaster orseoliae | reverse complement strand
CTCCGCCATATCCTCCGCCATTCTCCGCCATGTTAAATATCAATATCATTTAACATAAGCATTCAAAATCCGCGCATTTCATCCCTTCAAAACAGCCAACTTCAGGCCATGATGAACTTTTTTAGATTGGATAGATTGGATAATGAATAAATTCACACGGCTTATTATAAAGTTAAATTTCTTATGGTCTACTATAAAGTAAAATACAAATCACAAAATACAGATAATAACAGACTTCTTATGGCAATCCGTACAGTGAAACTTCTTATGGCTTATTAAGAAGTAAACGCTTCTAATATATCACACAAGTTTCACTTTATAGTGAACCATTAGAGGTTTCATTTTATATCAGACCATGAAAAGTTTCACATAACTTACTATGAAGTGAAACTTCTTATGGTCCACTATAAAGTAAAATATGGATCACGAAATACAGATCATAAAAAGTAAAAAAAATGAAGGTTTGCGCTAGTGTTTGTTTAAAAAAAAAGTCCTGTTGGCGCCCTTGAGTTACATATAATATTTATATTTTTGTTTGTATTCTACTCTCAACAAATTGTGCGCTTCTTCTATGAGCGATAAATTATGCAAGAATTTATATGATGTTCAATACTCACCTCTTGTAATACTGATGGCAATGTTCCTCCTTCGCTCAATCTACCCCAACCCGTGACGGTCGCGTTTTCTCCGATTAATAATTCATCGCTCGCGGGCAGACAGATCGGCGCGATGTGGGTCGCAAAAGTCAACGGTGTTTCCAAGCGCACGAGGGCTAAATCGTACTCGAAGGTGAAAAAATTGTATTCGGGGTGCACAACCTTTTTCGCTATCCCGCGTTCCACGTAAGGCAAGGGCTCCTGAACCGATGAGAAGTCGTATTCTCCCACGCGAATTCTTATCTGGGATATCAGCAAGCTGCGAAATACGTCATGCCGAAAATTGATAGGGATATTCATGAATATCGAACCTGATCGATATTCCATTGTCAAAGTATTATAATTTTCAAATCAGTCAAAAAAATTGTTATAAATAATTTTTTTTACGATTTGCAGGAGTGGAGAAAACTTGGGTAGAAATCTGAAAGTCTGTAGAGTCTTTAATAGGCTCTATGATTGGGGTAAAATTTTTCTATTACGCAAGTTCTCTAGTTTTATAATCTCATAGTCTCCAGTTTTCTTGAAAATTAAATATTTTAAAAATCAATAGTTTCAAAGTTTTAAAACTCTCGAAGAAACTCAATTGAACTTTTGGAAGTAGAAATTTCCAGATTGAAGATGTCTTGAGACGGATTAAAGAGTGTATAATTCACAGTTTATTTCTTTTTTGACAAATTTCTAATAAAAAATAATAAATGAAAATAAAAAGTCTCTTACTATTATCTTGCTTGTTAAAGCCATCTCAGAATAACCCCCTTTAAAAATCCCAGAGTAAATATCATATTGTACAGTATTATAATACTCATACACACTGTAACTTACTTTTATTTATTAACACCTATTGCATAAAATATCTACTTTCGATAAACAATCGATCACGTGCAATTACTATGAAAGAGGAAATTATTCCACATTATACGCAAATTAAACCCCTCCCCCCCCCCCAAAATTGTAACCATTGAGACTGAAATTTCAACTTGTGCAATACTTTGCAATAAAAAGCGTTTATAATATGCAAAAGGAAATAATACGTGGAACATTCAATGTACATTGAATGGAAACCAGGACAAGCGATCATTTCGAGGATGCAAGAGGAATTATCGTGTGCCACGAATTGATAATAATTATTTCTGCAGCCGCAAATAGCGATATAGAAATGTGAACCTAAGAGCTCTAGAGTTCGCAGAATATCGTATTTAATGACTTGCATCTTCAGCAGCTCAGCGGGAATCGATTTCCAGTAGGATCATTGTAGTTTGCGTTGCAGCGTTTCGAGAGAGATTGTAAATAGTCTGTATTTAGTGGCTTTAATTTGTTTGAGAAATCGATAGGGATATTGTTCTTGAATAATGGATGATTTATGATGAAGTGATAGGTTAAAGGGATAAGTTGAATAACTTTGATGGAAATTCCTGAAGCCTTTCATCAAATGCAATTAAAAGTAAAGTAAGTGTTTCACGATAAAGAAGAGAAAAGTTCTGTATATATATTTTGATCTTCCAGCAACGTTCCTGAAACGTTTCGGCGTCCGTTCAAAACTTTGAATTGAGTTTCAAGATTGCAGCAATGTTTCTGATGCCGACATGTACGAATTCTGACATGACACACATCTTTCCAAAGAATTTAATCCTTCAGAAACATTCCTGCAACATTTCGATGTCCGATTAAACCTTTTTATCTGGTTGAAAGATTGCAGCAATGTTTCTGACACATGTTGACATTCTTACAACGGGAAAAAATCTGCCAAATACACCTGGAGCATATAGAGAAACAGGAAAAAAAAAATTTTTCTCACTCATCCACGCAATGACCAGCAGTGGCAATCCAGTTCTCGTTCAAAATGGCTCCCCCGCATCTGTGAGTGCTTGAAAATCCAAAAAACGATGTTCTTCTGACGGAGACCTGCCAAGGCCATTTCCCAAAAGTAGCTTCTTTGCCCCCAACTATTCGCTTCTCGGGCCTTTTGATTAATGAAGGTACTCCACACTGCATATTTTTTCCCTCGGCAGCTGCAGGTACCGTTTTCACCAACCCCCCTCTTTGCGGCTTGAGAGGGAACTGTTGAGAAATGCTCGTCGTCGGAAGCGATGATGTTGTGGAAGGCCGTTGCGTTGTTGTTGTCGTCGTTGTCGTGGTTGTCGTCGTGGTTGTCGTTGTAGTCGTCGACGTAGAAGTTGTAGTTTTTTTCGTGGGCTTCGTTTTCGAGGAGGATTCGAAGTTGGAGGTTGTTATGTAGTGGGCTGATCCCGGTGGTTTGTTGAGTTTTTCGCTGTTCTGAACAAGAATTGAAAATTTTTCTTGCGATGGAATTGGTAAGATAAATTGGTCACATTTATTTTAATTTGGTTTTGAGTTACGCTGGATAACAAAATTTATGCTGAAAATTGCAATACGGAATTTGATAGATAATATCAATTGTGTCAATATCCGAAAGTAGTGTTATCAAGGGATTTTGTTTGGTTACTTTTTTTAATCTTAAAAAAAAATTAAAATAAAATATGTAGGTTTCTGGCTTTGCATAACTCATTTTTCTAAAATTAGCATTTTTTAATTTTTTTTTTTTTGTATAAACAATAGAATATTTTTATGCTCTGATAAAGATATTTAAACTTGATCATTCAGAGACAAAATAAGTTTTTGATTATGTTCAATTGGCTGCCATTGAATTTTTTTGACGAGTAAAGATATTATATAGTGATTAACATGCAAATATGTTTTTGATTATGGTTTACTGAAAAATCTGATTCCCATAACTTCAGAGTCTAGAAACATATTAACTAATCTATAACAATACCAGAAATCTATACAAATATTGTACTAACAATTTTTATAATATTGAGCCCTTGAGCATCGAATTCTGAAAATTTATACAGATATCCATAATAAAATCAGAAAACCCTTCGAATTCCATCAATACTGAAAAAACATGAAAAATAACGAAAACATTAAACATTAAAATGAGCCTCAGTTTCTTGAAAGTCATGAAAAACTGATTTCGTGATTAAAACACGCCAATGAAAAGTCAGTAAAATGAAAAATGCGCAATTCTGAATACCGTGAGTCACATCACTCAAAAATTTTTTAAACTCGAGAAAATCTAAAAATCTCTCTTTGGAAACAATATCGCCAAAGATTTAAAGGTATAAAATCCTAGAGAAAATATGTTTACCCAATAAACTCCTCCCTGAAATTTTTTCTGCCTATACAACCTCATTCAAATTCATTACACATACAACGGTTTTGTTTTATAGTGAATCGAAAAATAAGAAAAATTTGTATAAAAAGGTATTATTCCAGCAAACTTGAAAACCTTATTAAAATTCGATTATATTTGTGATAGTCACATGTCTTTTGTCAATTCCAAATTTCTAATTTTCTTAAATATGAAAGAATTATGAAATACATATGATTACCAGAGCTGAAAAGAATATGCACATGAATATTTTTGCATATAATGCATATTTCGGCATTTTTTTATGTGCATGTATATTTTTAAACTTGAAGCTAGTTCATATATATTTTGTACATTTGATGAAAAAAATTGAAGTTAATGTCGAATTTCGTCATGAATCATGAAGATTTTGTACATTTTGTTAAAACATTTAAAACACGATACATACAAATTTTTAGAGAAAAGATACCACCTGATATTATTCAAAAATATTTGAAAATTTGAAACATAATATTATAGTTTGTTGTAACTTACACGTTGAATTTGACGTTGAATAAATTTTTATTTATGACGAGCATAATATTTAATTTTGTCTTTTGTAATTGAAATTAATGTTTTTTATCTTTTACGATTTTTTTTCATTATATGTCATTGATTTTTCTCGAATATTTTTCAGCATATTAAGGGGATCCGAGCGCTGGGCTCGTGCTTCTCTCTCGCTCTGGCGTAGTTCCCATTCTACCCATCTCTCTCGCACTCGCTAGAAAGCCGGTGGCGCTCGGATCCCCTTAATGCAATTTTTGGTCCATATTTGTATGCATGTTTTTATTGTTTTCCCTGTATATTTTTGTCAACCCTAAATATGAGTTTTCAGTAAGATGAGATTTTTTCTATTTTTTAATTGACTGCTTTTAACGTTCTCTTTATTTTATGGAACTTATGGATTTTTAGAATTCAATGCAGCAGAATTCAGTATTTTTCCAAATTTTCAGTAGCTACATGGATTCATCAGAAAGTCATGTCTGTTTTGATTTCACTGTGCGACAAATTTCAGATAAAAATTTTGATAACAGAAAATTGAAGCAAAAACGTAACATACACTTAATTTTAAGACACACGCGTCTCAGGGTTTCAAGAAATTAGGTCAATAAAGCTTTCCATTTAAACTTTGAAGTGCGAGAAGGACACACTCATTTGAGCAATGTGCTAAAAAGAGAAAAAAGATGAAACAAATTGTTGAATCAATCGTTTTTGCGACCTAATTTAGCAAAACCCTGAGACACATGAATCTTTAAATTGAGAGTAGATTTCATTTTTGCTTCTACATTCCGATATCAAAATTTGTGTTGCACAGTGTTTCCAGTACTTCATAAATTTCTGTTATTATTGAAATGTTTTTCTTTTTCAGTATTCATTATATTTTTAAGGATTTTCTAGTATTTCTTCACCTATGCAGTTTTTCAAAAATTGCTATAAAGATTTCTAGAATTGAATATTCAAGAATTCAAAGTTTCATTAACTATGAGTATTTTGATGGACTTTTTAGAAGACAACTTTCCTGCAGATTTTCAGTATTTCGTGAACTTCTAGAACTTTGATTTTTTTTTTAGAATTTCGCGATTATTTATACAATTCAAAGAATTTTTGAGATTTTATTCGATTTTGATACAAATTTTTAGTATTCCACATCGTAAAACGAAGAGTTATGCAGATTTTCAATAATTTTAGGAAATTTAGAAATTTCAAAAATTTGTAACAACATATTATAATTTGCTATAACCGACACGTTAGATTTAACATTGAAAAAACAATAATTTATTTCAAGCGTATAACCTAACTCTTTGTTTCCTAATTAAACTGCGTGTGTTTTTCATCTTTTGTGATTTTTTTATTATATTTTCATGTATTTTTCTATTCGTTTCCGTCCATATTTTCATCAACCCTGATAATACTATATAAAATAACAACGAAAGATACAAAATACATCCAAAATAAGCCCGTATTAAACAAACTCATGCAGCTTATGTCAAATCGTACTTGTTGCAAGTTCGGCCGCTGCGGAAAAGTTTCTGGTCCATTCTCCATCAAGCTCGGATTATCTGCCCAATGGGGTTTCATCGAGGGTTTCGGGGGCGTCCAACTTTTGTCCGACCAAAAGTACGAGACGTTGGGCTTCGTGGTGTCGAAGATCGTTGACGGTTTTGGAGTCTGGGGTTTTTGTTTCGTGATAAACGCGGGTTCCGTGGTCGCTTGCCAATGGGATACTTGCGGCTCGGATCCAGCTGCGCTACAATGAAAGAAAAGATTTAAGTACTATTTCGTGCCCTCTGTGATTCTGGGGTGGGGGTTGTGGGAAAGATTTTTTCCTTATCGTCAGTAAATCAATTCCGTTCAATGGTTGAGGAGCTTATTTTTATGGTTTTTATAGAGGCGTTGCGGAAATGAAATTCAGTTAATGGCTGTCATTTGGTTGTAGATTTTTATGGGGTCATTTTATAGCAACGAGAGTTCAGGGAGTCATGTTTCTCAGTTCAAACAATTTCGGAAAAATTTATGTTTGCAATAAGTCGCGTTTCGACGCAACAGAAAATTGTGGAAATATGTTTTCCGTTGATGCACAGAACAAATATGTAAATATTGATGTACCTAGTAGAATGACTGCTGTAAAACGCCGGCTTATCCGTGGTTGATATTTTAATGGGTTTTTCTGCGCCGTCGGGTTCGGATATGAAATTCGGCACGACGTCCAAATTGCTGTTCATCGCCATTGGATGATACGTTGTTGTTTTCATCGAGTACTGTGGTTTCGAGTAATCCGTCGATGATTTATTCGGAGCAACTGGTTTTGTCGCCCATTGAGGACGCTCGGTGTAGATTGTGTTTAAACTAGGATTCGTACTATCCGCGTTGTCCTTTAATTGAAAACATGCCAATAATTACCATTTCTGATCGTAGTCAATTTGAATGTCAGAGGATTGTAGATGACTTTACTAGTCTTTGGGAGTTTTCAATTTGGTGCTTTTATTTTAGAAGGTCAAGCCCAAAAATTCATTGGAAATACTTATTATTCCATCTCATAATTTATGAAATCCGTACGAGATGGTTTTAAGAAAACTGTGTGAATCCTAATAATTTTTTTAAAGATTTTCATAAAAGTTAGGTTACCATGAAACCTCAACTACACTCTGAAACCTAACACTTTTTTAAAATATCGTTAGTTCCCTGGAAATTCATGGATTTTCTAGATGCATTCTTGAAAACCTCTAAGAAAACTTGACAAAACCTAACATCCAGAATATATCTCAAAAATAAATTATTTTTCATTACAGTAGAAACAGATCGAGAAATATATCAGTCAGCATCAGAAAAATCAAGTGTCACATTCAGACAAGATTTGGACACATCAAAACTCACAAAAAATGATTTTCAATGACATTTCCAATCACTTTTTCAAAATACACGTCTGCTCTAATATCAATAAAAAGTTTTTTCAAATTCTAAAAAAAATTTACTTACGTTTTCATCTACAGAATTGAAATTCGGTCTATTGATGGTTTCCTGAATCGCGAGATCATCCGGTTTCGGTTCCGATGGTCTGTTATAAGCTGGTCTCAAGGGCCTCGACAGCTGACCTTTCATAGATTCCTGATTCTTATTGGGTAACCTAACAGTCAGAGTATTATGCAAGCCGTCGATTTTGTCCTGAAAAAACAATTATGCTATTACTGGAAGCATAAAACAACTTCAGGCAAAAATAAAACTGAAGCGAGAAACATGTATTTCATAACAAAATTCTGCAAAAAAAAAGCAAACAAAGAATATAAAAATCTTGAGCTATAAACAAAATTTATCTTTCCTTAAAAATTTCAACACACTGATCACGAATTCGAAGGGTTCGCACATACCTAAAAAATATTCGAAATCCGACAGAAATTAAAAATTTCAGGTTATGTAGAAACTCAAAGTTACACGGTTAATCAACCTTCATATTTGTGATCAAAACTCACAGAAAAATATAAGTATCTCGTTTCTAGCTTGAGACTTTTTTCTGAGGGGGGGGGGGAGCTGTGTAATTTAATGTTCACTTCTACTAAATAAATCATGAAGAGATCATTACTTACGATCATAAAACTCTCAGCTAATATTTAAACGAATAAGCATAATTTTTACTTGTGCGGTTACTAAAGTTGGGTAAACAAAGAACTTTGGAAAAGTGTCTTCTATCCAAAATCTCATGATGACCTGTGAGGAAATGAAGTCAATTTTTCAATTGACTATCGTTTAACTTACCTGTAGACCGCCAAAATTATTTTGATGATTTTCAAATTTAATTGTAGACCGTCAAAAGTGATTTGACGGTCGTCAAATTTAACTGTAGACTGCCAAAAGTGATTTGACAACCATCAAACTTAATTGTAGACCACCAAAAGTTAGTTGCCGATCGTTTCCAAACTCCAAGCCGTCAAAAATTCATTCGACAATCGTCAAATTAAGTCGACGGCCGTTAAAAAGTTGTTTAACAATCGCTAAACTAGGTTGACGATCTTCACTTTCACTTTTAACGAATGCTAAAATTATCATTTGAGAATCGGTGCAACAGTCGATTCTATCAATAATTTTAACGGTTTCGTCAGAAAATGGACGTTTTTTCTTCATTGTAATTCCTCATAATCTTATTATTCACACGATTACCTTAAACCCCTGATGATAATCATCATTCTGGTACGGTCTGTGATGCTGCGATGACAAATCCGAAGGCGTCTTCATCATCTGCTGATGAATGTGCAACTCGTAAGCCGGAACTCTTGTCCCTTGCGAGCCTTTATCCCAAGACGACGATGTTTGCAATCTGTTTTCCTGGTCCGCACTCGGCTTCGCCTGCGGACTTTTTTGCAAGGGCCTGATGGATGGACTCATAGCCTGGGGCTTATCCACCTTCACCAGCGAGTCCTCTTCCAGACTCGATGAAGGTCCCTGGAGATGTTGACTAGTGGGACTCCCACTTTCGCTCGTCGAGCTCGTCGTCGTGCTGGGCAACATCGCCTGGGACGTCGCTTTTGGATACCCTTTTTCGATGGCATCCGGGTTTTTGGGACTTATGCTGTTGGCGGTCGTGTTGTGGACGCAACAGCTGCCGAACATGAACGTGTCCACGCAGACGCCCACGTGGTTGCCTTCGGACTTGATGCACTCCCAGACGAACATGCAAGTGCCTTCGATTCCTTCTACTCCTGGTACTCGGCAGGGCTTCGGACTGATTTTGTAGCCTGTGGAACATGCAAAGAATATTCAAGAAAAGAATGGGATTATTGAATTGACGATTTTTCTTGAATAACGAGTGGTATATGGTTGATTTTCTTGTACTTTAACGAATATTTATATAGTTTCTGTAGTTAAACGAAAATGTCTAGTTTTCTGAAATTGACAATATTCATCGACAGTTTCTAAAATATTATTCGAATTCATCTAATTCTTCAAAATCTTTAACAATCTATAAAACTTTTGAAACATTTTAATTTCTTGAATTTTTTTTCATTTCTAAATTATTTATGAAATTTCCAAAACTGTCTAAGAAATCTTAACAACATATTTTTTTTTGGTTTCAGTAATATAAATAATAATAATCCGTTGTTTAATCGACAACTCAAAATTCTTATAACTTTACAAGATTTATCAAGATTCTTGACATCTTTGAAATATTTTCGATTTTTAACAATTATTGATAACTTTTCGTAATGTTAGCTACTCTTCTGATAATTGATTTAAAAATTTTCCGAATTACTACCAACCTAAAATAATTTTTTTTCACCTCCTGTTTGATAAATTGTTACTCTTGTGCTCTAACTCGTAACGTCACTGTCGTTACCAATCATTCTCATTTCTCAGATAAATTTTATTTCCATCAAATCACTTATCCCACATTCCACTCAACGCGTTTGCAACCCTCTTCTCAAATTAAAGAAATTACAATCTCGACTGAAATCACCAGCTTTTTTCCGCCCTATTATTTTTTATCGCAACTTTTTTTATCGCATCTCGCGTGCATTCATTAAAGTGCAGCCGCATTAAACTTTTCGTCCGCATATTTCAAAGCCGGCCGGAACACAAAGCTGAACGTGCACGTTTCGCCTTCGATTTTTCATGAATACAAGCAGCGCGATACTGGATTTGATGAGATATGTAACGGCCGAAACACATCGCGCGTTCGATATTATTCGCGATGTTTTATTTTTGCACGTTGCAGGGGCTGTAAAAAAGGTGTTTTTTTTTTCGAGCCCGTATTTTACGACCCCTAATATCGCCGGGAGTAAAAATGCCGTAAAGATGTCGAGTTTAACATTTTCATTCGGGCGCTTTTTTACGTTAAATGCCCGGCGCTTCTTTTACTGTTACTTTTGTGTAATCGACGAAAAGTTTGTGGGCTGCTACAAGATTGAATTTTTATTCTTACTTGCTTTTTTTCAGAGTATTTTATCGATTAGTGTACAGTGATGAAAATTCTCGTTAACATTTACCGAGAAATTTTTGATGAAATTTATGAAGTACTAAGACTGGCAACTTTGAACACTCAAATGAAAAGCTAGATATTGAAAATTTTTTCTAAATGAAATAACATGGAAAATAATAAAATTTAGATTTCTGCTGAAGAATTTTTTTAATTTGTGGAATTCTAAGAAATTTAAAGAAATTTTGTATATCGTTGAAAATTCCATTAAACTAAGGCAACTGTGTGATACACTTAAAATTTTTTGAAAATTGAAAAAAGTTATATTATGAGGATATTGTCAATAATTTTCGAAATTTAAAATATGAAATTGAAATTTCTGAAATTTCGAAATATCTACAAGTAATAAAAATTTTCAATATTGTCAATAATTCTATACAAATTCGAAAAATTCGAGGACTTTAGAAAATGTTAATAAATATTAATGTTTTATCGTCCCATTTTTTCATTTTATATTTTTTATAGAAAATCATAAAAAAATATTTATTTCAAATATTTGAAAAATAAAATAACAGAGAATTTTTAGGATTTTCGTTAATTCAGAAAAATTTTTAATTTCTAAAATTTTGGAAATTCTGATAATTTTAATAAATTATGTACTAGTAAGAAAATTTTTTTTAACGAACAAATGCTTCATTGTACGTAAATCATCGATAATTTAGAGAATTTTGAATAAAAAACTTAGATTATGTGACTTTTGTTAAACGAAAAAACTTTGAACATCTCAATGATTATCAATGACTCTAAAAAACGTAGAAAATTAATAGAACTTCGAAGAATCTAGATAAAAAAATGTAGATTGACAAAAATTTGGAAAATACTCTAAGACTATAGAAATTGTGAAGTTCACTTAAAGTATTAGGATAAAACAAAATTATCGCACGGAGATCATCGACAGTTTGAAATATTTTAACGAGAGTTTAAAAATTATCAAAACCTGGAAAAAATGTATAAAAGTTGACAATTTATGAGGATGGTTAATAATTTTCTGAAATTTGAAAAATGGGTGTTATTTGAAGTCACGTTGATATACATATATTATTAGTTTTTGAAAATTTTTATGATTTCGTGAAACTACAGAATCTGTGTAAAATTTTTGGAAATCAAACAATGTTTCATAATACGAAGATTATAAAAAGTCATGTAGTCATAAAATTTACTTAAATTTACTATTTCACAGCTTTGAAATTTTTCAATAGAAATATCATCGAAAATTTCTTTCAAAAATATGTTATATTCATCTCAGTTCTACGTAACTTTTTGTAGTGATTTTTTAAGCTTGATGCATATTTTTTCATGAATTTAGCGACTGACATCATTAAACAAAATCTTAAAAATTTTCTCTTTTGAATGTAAAATTTAAATTTCAAATATAAAATTCAAAGAGCTTTACACAATTTCTGAAGTTTTTCAGAATTTTCAACATTTTTGGATTGTCGAATCAACCAGGAAACTCTTGAAAAATTAATAAAGATCGGAATCATTCGAAATTATGATATTTTATAAATTAGTTATAGCATATATATATATATATCAATAATGACTCTAATGTTATAAAATGAATGAAGAACTATTATAAAGTTCGTCATTTTCTAGGAAGTCGGACAACTTTTAATATCCAAAATGACTTTATTTCATGCAAAAGTAGGCTGATATCCACCGTGAAGATTAGTTTTATGAGAACAGGTATTTTATGGGACAGTAAAATTTATGGAATTCTCATGTTTTCTTTTTCCTCGTGGAACTTTTTTCTCAAATTTCATATGTATTATGGAACTAAGTTACAGTTTCATATCGAAAAACTGTAAACTTCAATCAACTTTTACACGTGTCATATAGAATACATATTCATAAAAAGACTTTCTTTACAGCAATGCATGACATTTGACGTTTTCTCTTTTTTATGATAATGATGGAAATAATCCTCACCGAAAAATCGAACCAGAAAACACTCCCCTCAATTTTTTACTGTTCTCGGTGATTAAACTCTCGCAACATGCAAATTCGGTCGCGCAATCGTGCCATCCGTTGTTTTGGGCAATAAAACGCGGAAAAGAAACTCCCGAGTTGTTCTGAAATTAAATCTAATTACGGTATCAAACGGTAGAACGAAAGTTTCACGCAATTTGTAGCTGAGGAAGTTCATGCATATCATGCATAAGGAATAATGGCAGTTTACTTAGTTCCCGAAGTTACAGGCGAGTTTAGTTGCTTGATTTCTATACATGCTGAGAGTATATTCAATGTTCTACAGGAAGTTTTCCGAGATATTTACGCTCATTGCACTTAATGGTACTTGTATTTGTTAGAAACAATATTACAGGTACTTTTCGGAGAGGTTATAAGAGAATATTGTACATTACAGAGCTTTTAATTCTTCCTTTTTAGATAAGCTCTAAAATCTACCTAAAAAAATGTTTTTTAATTAACATTTTTTATGCAGAAAGTATATTTGTTAAATTATATAAGCGTATCATTTTAACATGTTTTCCAATCTTACAGGAAATTTCTTTTTTTTGGTTGAGAAATTTGTTTAATTTTTTTAAAACGTCAAATATTTATCAAACACACGTACATTTTACAAGCAAGAAAAAATTTTTTCATTCCAGGAAATAACTATACCTTAAAATCCCCCTTTAGATACACCCCTGATATTATACTTTTACTCAACTCAAAATTCCTCATAAAAAACACCTCAAAAAAAGACAGGCATAAAATAAAACGTGTTTTTAATTGGGTAACCCAAGTGTGATAAACATGATTAGTGCGTTCTTTTACCCTCCATTCAGTAGATTAAACGCCAGTGAAAGTGTACTATTTAAGATTCAACGTAAAGTCCCTTGGTCAAGTACATAAAAAAAACCTTGATTGCGAGCCAGATTAACGCGACGATTGCTTACCTCATTAAAAAAGTAATAATGGTTGAATAAAACGCGCAGAATTACGCTTCATTAAATCAGGGCTCCGACTCTCAGAAAAATCACCAACAATAAACAAAAGGTAAAAAATAGAACTTCAGCAACGTAATTAAAAAAAGCAATAAATTAAAAAAATACTACAGAACTATACTTTCGTATTTACTAATTGAATATTTACAAATTAATAATTAAAAAATTACTAAAATTTGTAGTTTCAATGAGAGGAAACTCGATAAATAGTCTATTAAATTTCAAGTTTTTCATTATTTATTAATACTGTTTTTACAATATTTTCATGATTATTGTCTCAATGGCAAACACTGTCTAACTTAATATCAACAATCGAAGTTTCAAATGGATAATAAAGGAAAAAAAAATAATTTATATTGTGCATGTCCGATTAGTACCAACATCTTATCAATATTTTTAATAAGATCGTATTCGTCTCAATTTACAAATAAAATTTCATCGATTTCTCCTTTAATAATAATTATAGATTTTATTTTTGAAGATTGTGTTTTTTGTATAGCATTATCTGTTACTAAATAAATAAAATCTAATTGATTTTATGATTTATTTTAAATTTGGAATAATATTCATTTGTCCGCCGTATGGTATAATATAATTTTTGGAATATTCAATATACAGGTAAACAGGTTAGAAAAATAATTCAAAAACAAAAACAAAAATAATAAGAAAGATAAAAAGTTTTTGTAATTTAGTGAGATTTAGTAATTTTTTTTGAAATTTTATAATTTTTCAATTTTGTGACTTTATGTGATTGTTGATTGTGACTTTCATTTTTGTAAATTTTTATGCCTTTTTATGATTTTTGATTTTGTGACTTCACAACATTTGTCAAATTTTATGATTTTGTTACTTTTTTGATTTGTGCTTTTTTCTGATATATATGTGTGCTTGTGGGGTTGTAATTGAAGGAATAGGTCATATCAGTTCGTTGATCAAAATATGCCTATAACCTTCAAACGAACATGGTTAAGAACTGTGCAAAATTTCAGGACGTTTCGTGCAGTAGCTTTGAAGTTATTAGGATACAACGTACAATAACATTTATATATATATATATATATATAGTTAATTATTTTTTTTGTAACACTTCAGAGTGATTGATGACACGTATGTGTACTCGGGCACATTACGAAAAGTGTGATTCGACGCTTCTCAATTTTCTCGGCCGGAAATGAACTCATTTCTTTCACTGCCTCCTTTCACTCGAAGGCATTTATTGTGCTTTTTCGGGCCGAAGATGAATGTCTTTTACGCCACGGTTGACGTAATTGCGAACGACGCGGTGAGCACTTCAAAAATGAAAGGGCAACGTAACGAAATAATGAGGTCCTTCGACGCGGCCATTACTGACCCTCGTCAACTTAATTTGGCAGCACTCACGAAAATTGCGATTTTGAAGATGATTACTCCTCGGAATTACGATGTGAACGTTTCAATGTATTTCACATAAAAAGCAGAAAAATTGGTTTTTTCTGCGTAATGAGGAGACTAAAGAAGAAAAATTATTAGTAAGAGAAAATTGAAGAACGACTTTTGTTTTTCGTTTATATTAACTGAATTTGTTGTATTTAAAGCTGAAGTATTTAAAGTTGATACTTGTCAATCAAAAAACAAACTTAATCAAAAAGTGACACAGTTTTTTTTGGCATTGAAAGAAAACAATATTTTGATATTTTATCACAATTTTTCGGGCCTTTTTTAGATAATTTTTTTAGTTTCTTAGAGCCTTTCTTCATTCACTGTTTTTTTCTCTTTTCAAACATATTTTTCTAAAATAAATTTTCTAATTTCAACATGTGTCCATTGAAGTTATCGCTTGTATTTTTTTTCCTTTGCATTTTCATTTGAAAAAATTCGATGTTAATGATTTTATAAGAAAAAAAATTTATTTATAATGTTCATAAATTCATACACAGAAAAATACAGTAGTTATTTTACTACGATAAATATTACAAGGAAAATCACTTTGAAAATTTGAAAAATCATTTACAATTTTTTATGTCTTTTGCAGATAACTTTTTTGTTTGTTTTTTTTTTTTAATTTATTCTTTAGTTTAATAAACGCGGGATGAAAAAAATTATTTATAATTTGTATAAATTCATACACAGAAACGAGACTCTTATTTTTATCCCGGGAATGACCGATAATTCAGGAGTGTTCTGCAATATATATTTTCGACCTAACAATATGAAATTAACTTATTACTTGAATATCACAATTACTTCAATGACGAGGCCTGCAATCAATCGATCTTCAAATTTTCGAAATATTCTTATCATTCCAAGAAAATTCCTTATGGAAGCCCACATGTAGCGCTTAGGAATCCTCGGGAATTCCGCGTGCTCCCTTAATTAATCACGCAACGTAATTGGTCAAACGATGTGGCGTATTGATTGACAGACCTCGCATTCGAAGTTGCGGATTTTTGAAAACCACAAGGATTTACTGATAATGACCTCGATTGAGCGAGCTGAGAGATCTGGCCATGCCCGACCACCAGAGAATTGTAGCTACGTAGCCAATCCACCGCATCCTGATCCCTGCAAAGACAGAATTTCAATTTGTTATTTCTCAAGTTCTGGAATTTTTTACTTACATCAAAATGTTATGATTATGATAATTATGGTTGGATTATTATTGTAGGATCTTAAGTATTGACCATTTGCATAAATATTGTTGATTATTGAAATTTTTTTCCTTTGAAATACTGATGGATGATCTACACTGAAAACTCATTTATATCCGCTCTCTCTATCTCACTTTACACTCGTTTATATCCGAAAATTCTATTGAAATCGCGGATATAAACGAGTGTAGAGTGAGATAGAGAGAGTGGATATAAATGAGTTTTCAGTGTAGCTTGGATATTTTGTACCCAGGGCCGGATTAAGGGCAGGGCCGACGGGGCCGCGGCCCGGGGCCCCCACAAAAAATGCGAACAATTAAAAAAAATTAAAAAGTTACTCAACTTCGAAATTGACACAATAAATGTGCTTTTTCAACAGATGGTGATAAAAGCCACAGACTTAACTCAACCCAAATTTTCTTCATATCTTTCTGAGTCGAAAAGTCCCGTGCAACTTTTCGCAAAACTCAAAATCAAAAAAAATATTCGAATTAGATGTTTCAACCAATCAGATTTCTCAGAATTTAAACTCGAATATCTTTTTCAATTTTGAGTTTTGTGGAAAGTGGCACAGGACTTTTCGACTCAGAAAAATATGAAAAAAACATGGGTAGTGTTTGGTTCGTGGTTTTTATCCCCACTTGTCGAAAAAGCGCATTCATTGTTTTAATTTGAAACATGAATAACTTTTTTGATATTGAGTTTTGTAAAAAACGGCAAAGGAAAAATCGTCTTAGAATTTCTCCAGGAATCTATGATTTGGAAGATTTCCGCGAACTGTGGCAAACCCTGTATAATGCTATCTTTAGCAATTATCAGAAACAAAAGAAAATAATTAGTGGGTCCTTGTTCTCTAGTCTTACTCGTTACGACATCTCTAACGGGGGTTTATATTCAAATGCAAAAAAATTTAAGAAACAAAAAATTATCGAATCAACACCCTATTAACACACAATATTCTAGGAGTGTACCTGGAATATTATAAAAATTGTCCTTTAGCATATTCTGAGGACATTTTTTTTTATATTTCTGGTACATCCCTAGAATATTGTGTGTTAATACTCTCTAAATCTTGAATCAATCAAAAACTGACTGATT